>OVBX01002081.1:0-21988 GCA_900406325.1 Erucastrum elatum | reverse complement strand
CTGGAGAGAATAGAGACGCTACAGATATGCTTCTTGGATTTCAATATTTCTTATGTTTCTAGAGCGCGCAATCAGATTTCAGATTTTTTAGCTAAAATAGCTAGATCCTTCCATAGGAAATTATATTTCATCGGTTGTTCTATGCCGGTCTGGTTATCCAAACCACCTCAAGTTTGAATAATATAATTGTCATTTGCCGTAAAAAAAAACATTATATGCAAAATCATACAATTTCACTAATTTTTTTTCTCATTTTTACTTTCATCAAATTAAGTTTTTAACCAAAACCCGTGCAACGCACGGATCCATATCTAGTATTATATAAAGCTTGGTTTTCAAAGTTACTAATTAATATGATTGTGACACATGGCAATTATATATTTAGGATTGTGACATGTGTTAAATAATATATAATTATTTATTAGTATTTTGGATATAAAAAAGGAAAATACTATTACCAATTATTTGTATGAAAAATATTTGTTTACAATATTTTTTTGAAACTTAAAAAGGAAAAATACTAATAAATAATTATTTATTATTTAACACATGTCACAATCCTAAAATATAATTGCCATGTGTCACAATCATATTAATTAGTAACTTTGAAAACCAAGCTTTATATAATAAGATTTTCCTTTTTATATCCAAAAGAAATAAAATTGTAAAGATATATGAAAATAATTTTCCTTTTTTTAAAAAATCATGAACAAATAGAATTGAAATAGTTATTTATTAGTATTTTTCCTTTTAAGTTTTAAACAAAACATTGTAAAGGAAAACAAAATCCATACAAATAATTACTAAATCATGAACAAATATAATTATAATAGTTATTTAATATTATTTTTCATTTTTAAGTTTTAAACAAAATATTATAAACCAAAAAATAAATACAAATAATAATTTAATAAGCAATTATATATTTAGGATTGTGACATGTGCTAAATAAATAATTTTTAAATAAGTAGTTTTTAATTGTATTTTTCCTTTTTAGGTTTCAAACAAAATATTGTAAGCAAATTTTTTTCATACAAACAATTATTTAATAGTATTTTCCTTTTTATATCCAAAAGAAAGAAAACTTTAAAGATACTGTATAACCTCTATAAATTAATACTCGATAAATTAATATACACTAAAAATTACAATAAATTAATATAATTTTATATTCTCAAATTGATTTTTTGGTTCAATTAGTATCTCAATAAATTAATATCTCTATAAATTTAAAAAAAAATATAATTTTGGTCAATATTATTAATTAATTGAGGTTTCACTGTATATGAAAATAATTTTCCCTTTTTAAAAAATCATGAACAAATAGAATTGTAATAGTTATTTATTAGTATTTTGCTTTTAAGTTTTAAACAAAACATTGTAAAGCAAAAAAAATCCATACAAATAATTATTAAATCATGAAAAATAGAATTGTATTAGTTATTTATTAGTATTTTTCCTTTTAAGTTTTAAACAAAACATTGTAAAAGAAAAAAAATCCATACAAATAATTACTTAATATCAATTTTCCCTTTTTAAATAATAAACAAATAAAATTCTAATAGTTATATGAAAATTATTTTTCTTTTCAGGAAATTATAATTTTCCTTTTTTCTTATCATGAAAAAAAAATTATGAAAGAAAATAGTATTTTAATAATCTTTAAAAATGAATTATAAAAATCTGAGAATACAACAGAATATTTTATAATAAATCTCAATATTTTTCCTTATTAAAATTTTAACTAAAAGAGAGTTGTAAAATTAATCTTATTATTTAGCTAATTTTCTATGAAAGCGTCATTGGTTCATGTTTGACTAAAAGCTAATGTTTTTACACTATGTGGTCTAGAAAAATATAATTATGAAAGAAATAGTAGTTTTGAAAATCTTTAAAAAGAATTACAAAAACCTGAGAATACAAGCAACATAGTATTTTATAATAAATCTAAATATTTTTCCTTATTCAAATTCTAAGCGAAAGAGAGTTAATTGGAGAATATGTTTATATGATATTTTCAGCATTGTGCAAAGAAAATTGTTTGGTGTGGATCTTATAAAACAACTCATGATAATGTAGTTAGACGTTAATACTCATAAAATATGTAAAATTATTATTTTTAGATATGTCTATGTAATGTTTCTCATAATTTATATTAACATAACTAATCAGTGTTAACAGAACGAGAATTTTTTATATTATCGATTTATATTGATCTATAAGTCAACAACTAATAGTTATAAAAGTAAGTCAACAACATATATGTATAATTATGTAATTAATTTGTTATATACAAAAAAATATTATTTAGGGTTATATCAATATTTCTTTTCTAGAAATGTTTGTCACTACAACTAAAGATCCAGATTGAGAAAAACTGAATAATCATTTTTTTAATAAACGAGACTTCAAAATATATATCTGATATTTAATATCATATATATATGAAATGAAATTACAAAACCTTCTTAATGATTGTGTTTTATTCATGTCTATTACAACATGTTTTGCATTTATTTTCATAAACAGTTATTCATACAATTAAGATTCAGAAACATGATATTTATCATACATATATCATAAGAATCAAAACAGTATCAAATTGCATAAAGTATTAATAGTTTCATTACCTCTAAATTGCATGATAAAAATGTTGATCCATCATGTTATCTATTGATTAAAAAATTAAGATTATTTCCAACTCACTGATATATTATTATCTATATTATCTTTTAAAATAGAGAAATTATATTATAGAGATGTATATTGCTCCAATGTGTGATTATGCAATAGAGTTCCTTTATTCAAGAAGAAAAATAAAAATATGGTATTTTTGTTTTTAAATATAGAGATAAAATATCATCCCATTACACGTTTTCTTTAAAACATATGAATTTTATAGCATAGTCATACAATGGAAAGACTCACATTTATAATAGAATTTTCTATTTTATGAAAAAAGATAGATAGATATATATAGATGGGAACTGAAGATATTTTAAAGATGAATAAACCAAACCGACCAAAATATATAAATGCTAACGAATGCACACAATTTTTTTTTCGAAATCCTACAATGACAACACAAACATTACTAAATTGTCATAGAAGAATTAGAATATGTTTGAACAAGAAGAATAACGTAGAAAGTTAATACAAATATGCATTAATTTAAGATCTTAAGAAAGTGTATGGCTGTCATAACCTCAATTGGTTTGATTCAACTTTTAAATTCTTTGTATTTTGCTCTATTTCGTATTACTTTATGTTGAGTTCCATTTTAATTTTTGGATATGATTTTTACTCTAATCCTATGTATATAGCTGTTAATAACTCGCTTATGCGCCATGATTATTGAAATATGAGTATTAACCAAAAATTTATATGAGAAAAATAATTATTATACCTAGACTAATTTTCACACAATATATGCAAAATCATAAAATTACACTACATTTTTTCTCACTTTTATGTCTTTTATTAAACTAAAACATTAATCAAAACTCGTGCAACGCACGGATCCATGTCTAGTATAAGAATAAAAAAAAGCCTAACAGTTAGAAAAAAAAAGCATCTGCTACAGTGTTCAAGCTAATATTCCAATGGAACCGGCAGACTGCTGCAGTCATATGGAACAGTGAGTTTGTACAAATAGAAGAGCTCATCAAGCAGCCTTCTTCTGCCACTGATAATTGCTTCAGATACAACTGGTACATCTTTTGCTGTTTAGCTGTGTGTATTTTTATGATGTCAATGTCTATTATTGGAATGTCAATGTCTCTTACTTATACAATCCTCTTTTGGCTGCATGTATAGTAGTAACTGAGGTAGTATGGAAGGAGACATAAACAAACACAAAGAAGGTAGAAGATAAGTGATACATCATACAAGTAAGAAGTTAAATGACGGGAAAAAAAAAACAAAGGCTGCNTTTTTTTTTTTTTCAAAAAAAAAAAAAAAAAAAAAAAAAAAAAAAAAAAACAGCAGCCTTTGTTTTTTTTTAACAGATATGTTTAGGAGATGAAATAACCTGTGTGAAGCTGATGTAAACAGGCTTAGATAGTATCTGAGTTTCTTATCAGCCCAAGGGATCATGAAACTTCTTCAAGAAAATTTTAAAGATATTCACAAAGGAATGGATTTAAGTAGAATAGATCACAGAAAAAACAGTCTCATGCACCAATAAGATAAAAAAAAGTTTTTAACTAAAACACTTGCATAAGCTTCAAATCCTCTACATGGTCTTGAAACACGAACATTTGACGATACTTAACCGCTTCCATTCCTCGGATCGCAACTCTTACGACTGTGTACCTCTCAGTATCGAAGTACAAAAGACATAATGATGACGAAAAGACAATCTCCTTTCTCCGAGTCACTCCAACAAAGCCTACAAATGCCTCTCCAACTATATTCCTCCACAGATCAGGCAGTATGTATATATGCTGCGACCATTCCTCCGTCTCAACATCTTCAAGAACTCGCAACCTAATACTTCTACAGCTTCCATTAATAGTTTCAGGCCCAAGCGAAGCTAACTTACCATTGTAGTTTTTCAAAACTGCACATCCAAACATCTGAGTGTAACTGTCAGTGTCTTTAACAAAACTGAACTTCTCCGACCGAACATCGAAACAAACGATGATGAAGTCATCTGCAGACCTCTGCGCTGGATAATACAGAACACCATCGATACATACATGGTGGTACTTGTAACTAATAGTATGAGGAGGCATGGAACATTCAATCTTTCTCCATGACAACGGTTCTTTTCCTCCTCCAAGTGTCAGGACCTGATGCTCCTCAGCCACCAACCATTTACTTCCTTGAACTAACCAAGTCATGGACAACACCTTGTGCTGTTTCTCAACCGGATCATACCCAAGATAGCTTCTCATTCCAAGCCTCCTCCTTGTCTTCAATTTGGGTAAGATCAATGATTGTCCCGTACTAGGGTTACATATCACCGACAAGTGCACAAGTTGGTTTAAAACGCGGTTAAATCTGAGAAGGGCCAAACCTTTGATACAACTAAACCTTGCATCAAATGAATAACAATGGTCCGGAACTTTCATACCATAGTAACTGGTTGTTAAAAGAGAAGAGATTTGAGGCTGTGGTGAGGAGGAGGAGGATGAGAAGAAGAACACGTGGCCGTCTTTCTCGCAGGCGTACAAGAGCTGTGGGCGAGCCGAAGATTTGGTCAAGAAGAGCTCCGTGAAGTAAGGGAGACGGAGAAGGGAAGCCCATCGTTTCGTTACGCAGCGAAATCTCACTATAGACTTCGCTGGAAGTCTCGAGAGTATCTCTATGATTAGATCAAATGGGATTAGACATGAGTTTTCTTCGGGTTCAGTCAAGGTCGTCTTGGATCGCTTGTTGGCTTGTGTGTCGACGGGACCAAGATCCTCCGACTCTGAGACATTCATTGGTTGAGATATCGATGGCTAAAACCCTAAAGGAGACGTAACCATGACGGCGACTTTGGCTTCTGCTCTTCTACTGTTACATCCAACAAAACCATCTCATGCAGAATCAGTGTAACGTGATGGGCCTCGAGTAAGTGTAGAACATGGGCCCATACTGAGAGATGGCTTAAAATAAGAATCAAATTGTAATTTTTAACACATTATTTTTGTTACAAGTGAGACACATATTTAACAAAAAAAAATTATTAATAAGAGCTATCTCCGGCAATCATCAGTCTAAAAAAAATTATTGGCATTGTCCATGACATCCGAGTGATCTTCTCTGATTTTGCTTCGATCTCTTCCTCATATTTTTCTAGATCGAAAAATTTGATTGCCGAACGATTAGCCAAAACGGCGCTTCGAGTCCATCCTTCTCTGTAGTAAAGTCATTGGTCATTATTGGGCCAAAATCAATGTTTTTAAACCCAGACCCAACCGGCGGTCGGACCAAGTTCAACCATGAACCGGAAATAAATCTGGGTTAAGTTAGTGTCAAACCCAACTGAAATTGAACCGGTTAAAAATTTATATTGAACCGTTAAAAATCCGAGAACCGTTGATCCAACGAACCAATCAAACCATGGTTCTTAAATAAACCCAAATTTTATTAATAAAACAATTAAAATTTTCTTTTTAAAAATAAAATAGGGTTCAGATTAATAACATAATAACGTAAAGATGTTTTCTCTTTTTTTCTTGGGTCTTTGACGTATCTGCAACAGCAATTCGCAAGGTATTATATATCTAGAGAATTAAGTTTAAATGTTTTTTTTTCCTTTTGATTTTGGATTTGAACAATTAAATTGATTTCTTACATTTATTATATTTTCTCAGTTTGTTACTTTTAAAAAAAATCTAACCATTATGGTTATTAAAATATTTTATTCGATATGATTTATTTTTATAAGAATATGCAAATTCAAATTTTATTAGATTTATTTTAATCTAATCAAACTCGGTTTGAATCGGATCGAACCCGGTCAAACCACAATGACCCATGACCCAAAAAAATTTTGGTTCGCAAACCGGTCCGGTTTTAAAAACACTGACCAAAACTCTTTTTAGTTTTAACTAAATTTAATGTGACAAAAAAAATTCTAAAACATAAATGTTTATATTGACATAACCACGCATATTTAATATTGTAAGATTGTTTCAAAACCAAATCGTTCAGCTTCCCAAAATCTGCTTATCACCAAACCTTCCACGACACATTACATACACAGTCATGATCGATTTTTTTTTTGTAAAAATGATCGAAAATTTTGCCAGAAAAGAATTTATCTTAATGTTTTCTTTGCACTACCTTGAGGTGCTTAATAAAATACATGTATGCATGTTTTGATCTGTAACCATGTTGCAATTTATGTGTAAGTTCTTTTATCAGTCGTTTTATATATTAGATCACTGCACTAATAAGTTTTTCACAAATGAATTGCAATTCATCTCAGTATTTATTTGACAAACTACTTTTATAAAAATGTAAAGGACCGTTATCCGGGTCTTGTCTGTAACGCTGATGATATGGCGAGTTCTGCCTCTCTCTCTCTCTCTCTCTCTCTCTCTCTCTCTCTCTCTCTCTCCTGAATCATTGACACTTGGACAGAAAAAGCTTTGAAACGACCAGTTTGAACAGAGAGAAAGGTTCTGATAAGAGACGCACAAATGCGGCGGCCACGTGAGGCTATTGAGCCACCAGTGCGGCGAGCGGTTCCCACGCAAATGTAAAAATAACAGTATCATGGGCCCTACATGGTCACACCAAGGACGCACCATCACGTGTAAAAGGAAACTTCCGAAACGGTATCGTGGAATTTTTCGTGAATCAGGTCACGTTCTGAGTGTAAATGTTAGCTATCGCACGTGGTAACGGGTTCCATGCGTGGCAATTTGGTAAAATAGTCACGTATAGAGATATATGCTCCCACGTGCTAGGTACCTACGTGACATCATGTAGTGGTCATTTCGTTATTATAGGGTCAAAGCTAGGGCAAATTGGGTAGTTAGTTAGCTATATCAGTATGAAAATATTAACCTCTTCTTCTCTAGCATGAGAGTTCTTGATTTAGCTTAAGCTTCTTGAACTTTTAAGGGTGATCGGAGATTGTTTAGGCACGCAAGTATTGATCTGTTTTGTTCTACAAGGTCTTTGATATTTTCTTGCTAGATCTGAGAAGAGAATTGTCTCTTTGATCTGCCAAGAAACAGAGTTTAAGAGGGGAGGAAAAAGAGTGATGACGTCAGGGACGAGAATGCCGACGTGGAGGGAGAGAGAAAATAACAAGAGGAGAGAGAGACGGCGGAGAGCAATCGCGGCGAAGATCTTTACAGGGTTGAGAATGTACGGGAACTACGAGCTTCCCAAGCATTGTGACAACAATGAAGTTCTTAAAGCACTTTGCAACGAGGCTGGTTGGATCGTTGAATCCGATGGCACTACTTACCGCAAGGTTTGGATCTTACTTTTGTCTTGTCGAAAGATGAATGAATGTGTTAAGACATCGAAAACTAACTGCATCTAACGTGCGCCGGAGCCTTAACGGGAAGTTCTAGGTTTTTAGGTCAGTTGGATAGGGTTGCTAACGTGTATGTTGCCGGTAGGTTAGCGTTGGAGGATCGTTTAGTCAAAAGTTTTGATTCTTTCGATGTGACTTTTTATTATGCGCGTTTATCTAAAAGTAGATTCTCTGTATGTCACTTTCACTGTATAAATCACTTGCGCCCCCATGTCGGACTAGTCTATTCTCAGATGATACCCACCTACAAGGTAGCATAGATCTCTAGAAAAAAAAATGATAAATTAATGTCCCTGCACAGAGTTCAAAGTGTACGTTTTGAACTGTAGATTTTCTTGGAAATGGATGTACGCATTTCTGCTTTACTGTCTCAAGTCTATATTTAAGTTTCAAGAATCTAGTCCAATGATAATCTGTCGGGTCAGGTACCTCCTTCGATGAAGTATATACTAACTATTTAGACCTAGCTAACGTGGAAAGCAACTAACTTGCTGTTTAAGTTGTTTTGACACTGACACAACCGAAACTAGTTCAGTTCATTTCTAGGTATTATGATTGATACATTTAACACAGTAGTTAACTTTATGATCTCCTTCTGACCAGTTTTGTTTGATCTGTTTTCAGGGATGTAGTAGACCAATAGAGCGTATGGACATAGGTAACGGTTTAGCAGCCGCGAGTCCTCGCTCTTCCTATCAGCCAAGCCCTTGCGGTTCTTACAACCCTAGTCCAGGCTCCTCAAACTTCATGAGCCCATCTTCTTCTTCTTTCGCTAATCTCACCTTTGGAGATGGCCACCAATCACTCATGCCATGGCTGACACACCTCTCAACAACAACATCACCCTCATCAGCTTCTTCATCATCAAGACTCCCTAACTACCTCTACATCCCTGGAGGCTCCATAAGCGCTCCTGTTACCCCTCCTTTTAGCTCTCCCACAGCTAGTACCCCCACCATGAACCCTTTCTTTGTCTCTTCAACACCGCCTAGTCCCACGAGGCAGATCATCCCTGACTCTGAATGGTTCTCAGAGATTCAACTCGCGCAAAGCGTTCCAGCTTCACCAACGTTCAGCCTCGTCTCACAAAACCCTTTCGGATTCAAAGAAGCAGGAGGCGGAGGTGGATCAAGAATGTGGACACCAGGTCAAAGCGGGACATGTTCACCGGCTATTATTACTCCTGTCGCTGATCAGACATCAGATGTTCCAATGTCTGAGGCTGTGACTCCTCCAGAATTTGCGTTTGGGAGTAACACAAACGGGTTAGTGAAAGCATGGGAAGGAGAGAGGATACACGAAGAGAGTGGTTCGGATGATCTCGAGCTTACTCTCGGAAACTCAAGCACCAGGTAATTGAAAAACCGGTCTAACCAAACCAGTCTCAATCCGTCTCTTCAATTTAAATTTAGTTTATATTCCCGTATGTATAAGGCTCAAAGTGAAACACAGCTTTGAATATTCGTTTATTATTTGTTACCCTTGTGGAGTTGTATCCTTTTCTATCCCCTTGTGTTCCCGACCCATCCGGTTAGCCAGCTAACCTAAAACCAGGTTTAGATGGTTCTAGTCAGATTATGTTTCACATCATCATCATTCCATTATTATGTTCGCTTCAATACAGCAAAATAATAGGGGTTTGCAGGTGATAGAGGAGTCTCAATCTCTGTTTATAAAACGGCCACATATTTCATTTTCTGACATGGGATTTTTTTTGCATCTTCTTGGATAGTAACGACGAAGTTTTTTTCAATAAAAATGAAGGGTTTTATTAGTTTCTCAGTAAGTTAAAATTCCCAATTAATCATATGAAAAGAAATTACATACCATATATGGAAGTTTGTTTAGCTGTTGTCTCAATCCAACCTAGATTTGAGTATATCCGAAAAACTCTTGAATCGTTTGAAATTAAGCTTTGACTATACAGTTGCAGTTTTCGTTAACTAGGAGTAAGAGATAACTCATATAAGCCTACACTTCCAATTTATTGTATTGATTGGATCATCCCCTATTGGCAATAAATCTCGTATATTTCATATTGATAATTTTAAATTCTTGAGCATAAAGTTTTCAACAAAAGGTTATTACTTACCCAAAATCATAGATATTTGGCTATTTATGTAGTAGCCGAACAGTCATGCGCGTACGAGCACTAATGATTATAAATGGTTAAATACTCTACGTTACTTATCATGTTACATTGTCTCTTCTAATAGGAAAAGAAAAAGAAAAGAAAATGGAATTCCATCGGATAATACTTCTCCTTCTTCTTGTTTTTCTTGTTGATTTATCAGATCGCAATGTAAAAGCTAAAGCTAATTACAACGCAGCCGGTTACGAGGATGGGACATCAAAGTGTAACATTTACGAAGGGACTTGGATTTATGACAAATCTTCTCGTCCTCTTTATGGAACATTGTCCTGCCCGTTTCTCGGACTAGATTGCCGAAAGTTTGGTCGGCCGGACTATAAGTACCTCCAGTACCGGTGGAAACCGACCGGATGCGACATCCCAAGGTGATAATCACTTTCAGTTATATCATCAATGATACTTTTAATTTCTGAAAAATCAATAGACGATAATTATTATAGGAGGTTATTGATTAAATATATGTTAAATCGCCCGTCTATAAAAATCATTTTAGAAATCGTTTGGTTTATGATCTATTTTCGACAAAAATACATCTGTGCGTACGTATTCGAGTTGTAAAAGACATCTATGTGTATTCGAGATCAATTTCTAGAACACTGATTTATAGTTAAGAGAGTTATTTTGTGAATTCTAAATAACTTCATAGGGATGAAATCTGATTTTTTTTCTTTTGAAATCTGATTAATTTACGTGTCGGTATTATTGGAAATATTACGTGGTAGCTTTAACGGACAAGATTTCTTGACGAGATTCAAAGGGAAGAAAATACTGTTTGTGGGAGATTCACTAAGCAACAATATGTGGTTGTCGCTAAGTTGCATGCTTCACGCGGCCGTTCATAACGTTAGTTATAATTTCAAGACCGATAAGCTCCTCTCTACGTTCACCATTCCGGTACGTAACTCAACCGGTTTATTACTGGTTATTGGATTCGGTTAACTAGAACGATTAATTTATTATTACATAAAATTTCTTACAGGAATATGGAATATCTGTAAATTTCCTGAAGAATGGGTTCTTGGTGGATTTGGTAGGGGACAAAACAAAAGGATTGATATTGAAGCTGGATTCGATCAGTAACGGAAATATGTGGTTGGGTTCAGATGTCGTAATCTTCAACACTTTCCACTGGTGGAGTCACACTGGTCGTGCTAAGACGTAAACACTAACTAAACAACGATCTTGTATTCAGTTAATCACATCATATATCTTAATCTAATGATTGATAATATGATGTAGCTGGGACTATTTTCAAGTGGGAGACAAGGTAGTGAAAGAGATGAATAGAATGGAAGCTTTCAAGATTGCTTTAACAACTTGGGCTAAGTGGGTTGATGAGAACATTGATCCTTCGAAAACTAGGGTTTTCTATCAAGGCGTTTCTCCTGTTCATCAAAAGTTAGTCTATATTGATATCTCTCTAATAATCATAATTAACTAATTAGTTTATTAAGATACTTGTTTTTTCTTTTCCATGCTTAATTTGAAGTGGGACTGAGTGGGGTGAACCTGGGAAGAGTTGCTTGGGAGAGACGGAACCAGTGAAAGGATCATATTACCCCCACACAAACGAAGGTGAGGACATAGTAAAAAGTGTGATCCGAGCAATGGCTAAACCGGTGAGTCTCCTTGACGTGACGGCTATGACGGAGCTGAGAAAGGATAGTCACCCTTCGATCTATGCCGGTGGAGGCAGTAAATTAAATGACTGTAGCCATTGGTGCCTCCCTGGGCTCCCCGATGCATGGAACCAGCTTCTCTATACCTCTCTTCTCGGCAATGTTTAGTGTTTTCTTGGATTTCTTCTATTCAAAAGAAAACTAAAATTATTATTTCCGGAAAATAAAAGGTTCCATGTCTCAGATTTCTCTTTTCATTATTATTTTCATATTTGGGTGCTGCAAAAGAAAAAAAAAAGATTAATTAATCATATAGCTGAAGTAAAAAAAGAAGAAGTAAATTATAATTCTCTTACAAATTTCAACACTTCAATGTCATCATAAACTAAGTAGACATAATATGAAAAATTAGTATAAGCCATCACAAACCAAGTAAATACAAGCCACAATGGAATGATACTGATGTGAAATATTTACAAAGTAGACATGTTATAAAAAAATAGTGTTATATTAATTTTAATTATTTTAAATTTATATGTATGGTATTTAAATAATATTATGTAATTTAATAAGATATGTAATTTTTGATATATAATATCTAGTCAACTTGATTGTTATTTGGAAATGTTAGATTTTATCTACTTCTTTGAATTCAACAGTAATATATATTTTTGTTTTGAATAGATTAAAATTTCTGTAAATTTTCTTATGTGTATTTACTTTGGTTTTCATTTTATATTTGTTGATATATTTCAGTAATATAATGTGTAATTAAATATATATTGTTTATAAAATTAAATAAAAAAATAAAGTATTGATCGAATTCAAATTTACATAAATAAACATCAAATATTATTTTAAAAATTCATGTATATAGATAAATTTTACAAATGAAATGAACTGTAACTATTTTTTTAATGGTTTATTTTTATTTACAAAATATAAGTGTTTACAAAATAACTAAAATATATTTTTGTAACTTTTACGTATTTTTATAATTTTGATGTACAATATATAAATTGAAAATATTGTAAATATTATTAAAAATATAAAAATGCATATTGGTTTATATATTATTATTATAAAAAATTATAAACAGAAAATAAGCCTTAATTATTTTTAGTGGTGTATTACGTGAGTAAATTTTATATACTTTTTATTAGTGTAGTTTGATTAAAATATGAAAATGTAAATCAAAATTAAAAATCTAAGAAAACTAATTTAGGCAAAACGAATAAAAATCTCAATAATAGTAATTATATATATTTGAAGACATCATAGAAATTTTGGTTTATGTTATTTAGATTACTTTTTAACCATATGAGAAACCATATTTGATATAAAGAAAATATTTTTTATTACTTTTAAAATATAATCTATGTTGTTTAACAGTATATTCTAAATAGATGATTTTTTTTTAATATTATATTGTATTTTGTAAACTTTCATTTTTCATGTATATGTATAAATATATATTATATATTTAATAATATATAATAACAAAAAGCCAAATGACCAACTTTAAAATATAAAATAAAATTCTAAAACGTACAACGGTGATTCAAGTAGTGGTGATTCAATTTATATGACGTGTTTATGTTTTGAGAAATTGTTAAAAATACCACAAGTTAATTACCACTTTTCAAAAATTCACTCAATCAAAAATTTACTAACATTTGGATGTATATTTTAGTGATTAGTGTTAAAGGTTTAGTTTTAATTAAGGAGTTAGGGTTGAGTTTATAAATGTTTTATGAATATTCAAAAAAAATATTTTAATGTAATTTTATCATAAATCTAGAATATTTATAAAAATAGTTTTTCATTAATAGTAAATTTGAAAAATGGTATCAAACATGCGGTAGAATTGAAATTTTCTTTGTTTTCGTCCTGTAAAAAACAGAGATCTCATAAAAAACAGAGATCTCATAAGAAGAAGAAGAAGAATGTTTCATTCGACTTTCCAATGAATACGATTCATTTTTGAAACATAATGATTATTAAAAAAAAATCTTGCAGGTTTTGCAGGTTACTATAGAGGGAAATATGACAATCTATTTATATAAAAACATGTGAAATAGTGAAAAGGTAGAGCTCTTAGTTATACATTGAATTATAACTCTTTTGGTGGTGATACAATGCAATTTTCTTTAAAATTGATTAAGAAAATAAAAAAGTAAGTGAGAGAGGGCGAGCACTTCCATTGGTGTGTATCTCATCGATCATATCTCAAACATAATTTTTAATATAATTTAAAATATAATTAATATTTATCCATTAAATAAAATACAACAAATCATATGTGAATTTTTTGTTGAAACTCTAAACCAGAACCATTATTTTTTTCTCTTTCCACTTTTCTTAATTATTTTCTAATTAAACAATTTTTAGATATTTTAAAGTATCAGTTTGCATGTCCCCATTTGGGTTGCTTTGAAATAAGAATTTCAAAGAAACTTTAAGAAATTTCTGAGAAACCCAAATGGGCCAAATCCAAATCACGTAGAACTCTGATCATCAATGAAATACATATAGATGGTAAATATAGCCAAATGCTTTTAGATTAAAAAGAAAAGATAAACATCATTAAACGGTGAATTATTTAACGTTCGTCATGGTGAATAAACAACGGTGAGAACAAACTAATATTTGATATAAGCAATAGAAGAAGTGTTCGCGACTTTGATGAGCGTACCAAGAAGAGGAGCAACCAAACATTTCTTGTCCTTCTCCTTGTAGAAGTAACCCAAACACTTGCAATCACGATCGCATTTCGCCTTGCATTCGTTCACAGAAACCGGTCCTTGTCCGTCGTTTACATACGGACCATTGAAATGCTCAACACCGACTATTTTAAAGTAATTTACGGCTTTGCCCTTCTTTCTCCCGCCACAAAACTCAGTCGTTTTAGGTGCTGAACATGTCTCGCTCCAAGCAAACAAACCCTTGGGTGTAGGGCACCCAACGCACATTCCTCGACTGCAATATCCAAAATCGCCGCAAAACGACGGCAACCCACATGGACGGACGAAGTTCCTTGAGAAGAAAGCAAAACTCTCTTCCCATTCCATATACGTAGCCGGAGGAAAGTACGAGAAGGCCTTGAGGCTCCCGTCTGATCCAAGTCTTAGATACGAGATAGTTCCGTTGTAGTTAATTTTGCTTAGGATATCTGAGGGCCGGGATTGGAGTAACCTGCGGTTCGTCGTCGTTGTCGGTTGTGGAGCTGGTTCTAGGAGGAGCTCGAAAGCTGACGGCTCCGTTAAGTTATCGAACTCTCTTCTAACGGCGAACGTGACCGTGCCGCGGTAGTCCTCGTTCGGCCATCCACCGTAAGCTAACGGCTGTCCGGATTTGTTAACGTACATGATTAAACCTTTGTTGCCGAGCACCATACTGTACGGTCCATCCGAGCCGTCCTTGTCGGATGTACGACTAACTAGTTTGTTAACTCCGTTAAGTTTTAACGACTGGCCGACAAGTAGTGTGTCGGTCGGATAGTCGAAACTCTGCCAAATAAACTTACCGTTTTTGTCGTGTAGCACCATGTTACCGTTGGGGAGGATCTCGAACCCGGTGACGCCTTTGTTGGCTGTGTTGGTCTGCCACTTTACTTGGCCGTCTAACTCAGCCAGCACGAGGTTTCCATCGCGGCCGAATGAGAGAGTAGAGTTGTCACCGACGGGGTTGTTCCGGTTTGCGTCCCAGATCCAACGTGGGTAGTCAAGGTCACGCCTGCTTCCGACTCGGAGAGCTAAGACGTAGGCGCCAGGGGTGGTATTGTAATACATGAGCGTGAAAGGCAGTGTAAAGAAGTCCTGGTTCTCTGACTCGAGGAAACGGTAACCAGCGTCGTACTCGGTGATGTATGGAGCGTAGGATGGTTCGTTGAGGACTCTGAATTGTTTCTCGGGAGGGACTTGGGCTATAACCACTGAAACAGTGGCAATGGCAAACGCCGTGGCTAGCAAGATAACTAATTGTAGCTTCATTGCTCTTTGTGTTTTCTGAGAGCTTAATAGTAGTGAGGTGGGATGATATTCTGAAGAATTAGCTTTCGAGGGTATATATAAAGTTCTTAAGTTAGAAGTTGGGTGTATTTGTTTGAATAGTCCTAGTTGCAAATTTTGACTCGATGCAGACCTTGCAAATTGGTGATGGGCCAATGGCTTGTTTATGATTTGGATAAGGTTTATGTTGAGAATATTGGTATATTCTCTCTGTTACGGTAAAGTTTTCAATAGAACATTAACCAGATTGTTTAATTTCTTAATTGAACTTATAAGATTATTGCAACCTTGTGGTCAAATTCAGTACTGTCTCTTAAACTTTCAAGGTCGCTAAAATGTGGAGCTTGAGATAAGGTTCTCTAGAGCCACGTCAAGCTTAAACCAAACCATCCATGAAGGCAGAGAGCCTGGAGATGAAGTAGATAAACTACAAAAAACCATATACATAGTCCAGGCTCAAGTGTATCAATGTCTCACACTTATAAATTGTTGGTTAATTGGATGGTAACCCGAATAGTTGTGAATTATATACTTGGATAATGATTGAATCGCGCACGAGGTCACTTTCCTTAAAGAGTATTTCGACCCTATTCCAAACTTTGAGTTACACGAAATCTCTTTGTACGATAAGACAATCAAAGTCTCACTCTTGTTCTAGGTTAAGATACAAGAGAAACAAATAAAGTTTTAGTGCTTATATGTGTTTCTTCAAAGATCTTTAGTAATCTTTGAACAATGAATATTTCTATATTTCTCTCTTACTAACTACTTTCTACTATTAGTTTATACTCTTCATTTCTGATTTTTTATGTCTATTTGCTAATGTCTACACCTCCTTATTTAGAGAGTGAAGAGTTGCAACCAAGAGTTGCAATGGTTAAGCCAAAGGTTGCAATGGTTAAACCAAAAGTTGCAAAGGTTCATGAAGAGTTACAATTGTTAGTAAAGAGTTGCAATGGTTAATCATCAAAGGTTACAATTGATTAATATGGTTATTATCAAAGGTTGCAATCATCAATAGTTGCAATATTTTAATTCTATAGTTGCAACTGTTCATACTAACAATTGCAATGGTTCACATGAAACATTACATCCATTCACTTAAATATATAACATTCCTCCCCCATTTAAGAGTAATCATAGATTCATTAAATAAATAATACATATATCAAACTCATGCATAAATGAAAATGTTACTAAGAATTGAATTTTTATCTTAGTGTACTATACATTCCAAATGTCCGAGAATCAGGATGTCCTACGGATTGAATCCTTCAAACCATTTTGGGCACATGAAGATAATACACACATGTGTTTCTACACTACTCTAAAGTGTTTATACTTGACACTATTATAAGCCATGTGTCTCTATCCATTTTTGAGCGCGTACAAAGCCAAGTCCCAGCTTATTGAAGCGGCATCACTTCACACTCATATAGGTAAATACTTTCACTAATGCACCTGCAAATGCACTTTTTCAAAGTATTTATTAAGAATAATATTTCAACCTATTACATTCTTGCAGGTGCAAGCACATATCTTGGGATGTTATTAAAATAATGTGCTTCAATCTTTAAGTGTAAGCTTTCCACATTGAATTCAGCCTCTAATGTCGTATTAGAGGGCAATTGGGTATCCCACCATTAAAGATTTAAAATGGACTTTAAACCCATCCCTTTAACCGACTTAATCACTAAGTCCCTAGCTAATCCTTTCGTCAAATGATCAGCCAAATTTTGTTGAGACCGAACAAACTTTATTGTAATCACCCCATGAGTGATCAGCTCACGTACTGCGCTATGTCTAACGCCCAGGTGTCTAGACTTACCATTATACACTTGGCTATAGGCCTTAGCCAAGGTAGCTTGACTATCACAATGGATAGAAATTGGTGATGCTGGTTTCGGCCACAACGGAATCTCATACACTAAATTTCTTAGCCATTCTGCTTCTTTACCAGCAGCTGCTAACGCTACGACTTCCGACTCCATAGTCGAACTTGTAATGCAACTTTTCTTTTTGGAAGCCCATGAAATAGCACCTCCCCCAAGCAAAAACACCCAACCACTTGTAGAAGAATGATATTCTATGTTGGTAATCCAACTTGCATATGAATATCTTTCTAGCACTGAAGGAAATCCGACATATGTCAAACCATAATTAATGGTTCCTTTTAAATACTTGAGCACCCTTTTTAAGGCTTGCCAATGTTGAGTACTAGGATTACTAGTGTATCTACTCAACCTTCCTACAGCGTAAGCTATATCTGGTCTAGTGCTCGTCATGGCATACAGTAAGCAGCCAATCACTTGTGAATACTCGAGTTGTGATACTGCTTGTCCTGTATTAGGCATAAGCTTCACACTCGGATCCATGGGAGTGCTCATTGGAGAACAATTCTCACAATTGAACTTCTTAAGAACTTTCTCAATGTAATGAGATTGTGACAAAGATAGTCCTTCGTTTTCACGCTTGATTCTAATTCCAAGAATCACATCCGCCTCTCCCATGTCTTTCATTGCAAAATTTGATGACAAAAATGCTTTTGTAATCTCTACTTGTCTAAGGTCAGTACCAAAGATCAACATGTCATCAACATACAAGCAAATGATTAATCCGCTTCCAGATTCATCAAATTTGCTATATAAACATTTATCTGCTTGGTTTAACTTGAAACCATTTGATAAAACAACCTCATCAAATCTTTGATGCCACTGCTTAGGTGCTTGCTTTAGCCCATACAATGATTTGACCAACTTACACATCTTATGCTCATTATCAGACATAATAAAACCTTCAGGTTGCTTCATATACACCTCTTGTTTCAAAATACCATTTAAGAACGCTGTCTTAACATCCATTTGGTGAATCACAAGGTTATTTATTGCTGCCAAGGCAATTAATAATCTTATAGAAGAGATCCTAGCCACTGGAGCATATGTATCGAAATAATCAATACCTTCCCTTTGTTTAAAGCTTTGGATAACCAATCGAGCTTTAAACTTGTCGATTGTTCCATCAACTTTCATCTTCCTTTTGAAGATCCATTTGCAGCCTAAAGGCTTGCAACCAGGTGGGAGATCCGACAAGATCCAAATATTATTTCCATGATAGAGTCCATCTCATCATTTATTGCTTCTTTCCAAAAGGCAACATCCTGATAGTTCATAGCTTCACTATAAGTTCTTGGATCATTATCTATATGATAACAATATGAGTGTTGGAAAGCAATCTCATCTCTTGATCCTGCGAAGCATAGGTGACATGTCAGGAGGCACAAAAGTTTCGTCTCCTTTATTAGTTCTACTTGAACTTGGAACCAAATCTTTTGGCATAGGTATGGATGAAAACCGATTTTCATCAAATATTGCATCTCTTGATTCAATGACAGTGTGAATTGCGACTGAATCATTAAGTTCTATTACATAAAACCTATAAGCTTTGGAATGCTCTGCGTATCCAATAAAAATGCAACCAATACCTCTTTCTCCCAAAGTTTTAATTTTGGGTTGGGGTAGTCTTACAACAGCCCTACATTCCCAAACTCGAAGATAATTCAAGCTTGGTTTTCTCTTATACCAAAGTTCATAAGGGGTGATTTTGTTCCTTTTGTTAGGAACTCTATTTAATAAATAGCAAGCCGTTAACATGGTTTCACCCCAAAATCCGTCACTTGATCCCGAGTAGGATAACATGGAATTAACCATTTCTTTTAGGATTCTATTTTTCCTTTCTGGTACACCATTTTGTTGTGGTATATACGGAGCTGTAGTTTCATGTATAATTCCTACAGACTGGAAATATACAGGATCATAATACTCTCCACCTATATCGGTGCGTAATTTCTTAATCAAACTATTTTGTTCCAATTCAACCTCGGTTTTATAAATCTTCAATTTATCTAGGACCTCATCTTTAGCATGTAATAAATATACATAACAGAAACGAGAATAGTCATCTATGAAAGTGACAAAATACTTCTTGTTTCCTAAAAATGGTGTAGCATGCAAATCACATAGATCACTATGTATAAGTCCTAACACTATGGAATTTCTTTCAATCTTACAATACTAAAAGGCGATGAGGGAGTGATTTGAAGCTGTCCACATAGGATTGGAAAATCAGCCAATCAGAGAACTTGAAATCACCACGTCACTGCTGTTTGTTAAATTGGGCTTCTGCTTAGTTTTTTCAAATTTCTATTTGGTCCAACCCAACCTAGGCCAAGAAACTGTATCGTCGTCTTCAAACGTTGAGGGTCTTGCTCCCCGACTCTTCCACTTCATCTTCTCCAATGTCTGATTTTTTTTTTACATCAGTTACTTTCTCAATCAATGATGATCTTAAAGCTATTCTTGAATTTTTTGTTTCACCTCCCCTCAATACTTCTTCTACATAAAGCTCTATCTCTAAACCTAAATTCATCCTAAATAAAAAAACCACTCTGAAGAAGATACATCCATGACCATGAAATACCACCGGAAAATTTCAGCTCTCCACCTACAAATCTCCAGTCGTCGTCTACTTCTGCTGAAACCACCCCCAAGAGAGACGCTAAGGCACATGAGATTTACCAGAAACAGAAGCGCGTGTGGTCAATGGAACCAGGGCTGAGCTTGATCATATAAGGTCGGACGTCTAGAGGCTAGGCTAGCTGAAGATAGACAGAAGCCATCGGCGACGACAACTGTTCTTAACGGCGAGACAGACAAGGTTAAAGCTAAATCGGACTGAGCCATGGAGACTAAGGCGGACTCTTCGAGAAGAAGTTAGCAAAGGAAGGTGAAAACTGAGCATACCTTTGTTGTGGAGTTGACAATTTTGGACGAATAATGAGATTTTTGGGGTTTGGTTTTCAGACATGGCTTCTCTTGGGCTTGAGAGAAGACCACTGATAACTTATATCGTCAAACTGTGAACTCCATGAAGAATTGTCTAACGTGGAGATCAAAGCTAGGGAAGCAATTGCAGCTGTTGAGGTAGCTCAAAACCCAAGAAGTCTCAAGGTTTAGTTGAAACCTTGCTTGCAAAACTAATTTATAACTTTGTGAACCTGTTTATGTAAGCCCTGGATTCATTGCAGTTTATGAAAACTCAGATTATGCTTATTACTTACGCAAGCCAAGGCCACCAACTCCCTGAAGCTAACAGTTCTCACAGGTACACATAAGCGAAGTTGGTAGAAAGATAGTAGCTTTACTTTGTCATCTGTTAGGATTCCTCCTATATGAGCTTGGATAGTTATCTACTGTTAGCTTTCTCATTATAATTGTTTTTGTTTTACTGTTTTTCTATAACACAATAACATACACGAATCCATATAACCTAAACTCATTGCATAGATCCACTGCATCAAACATGCGAGTTAATATATGTCCTTAAACTTGGGATCTATATGTTTCATTTATTTTGTTTACAAGAGACGGTTTCAGCTACCAACATTTTTATATGTGTGCAGGTATATATAAATTATGAGCTAATGTTACCTGGGAAGTTGCTATATAGAGAAGATGAGATTTTGTCACTCTGGTGGAAAGAGTATGCAGATTGCAGCCAAAACTCTCTACCATAAGTTGTTCCTAAAAATAAATCGAATAAAATAAATTGAATTAACGGTTAATTGATACTCATTTAGAAACCTTTGTGTCGTCTACTCTATATGAAGTCGAAGAGGAGAGAGTTGGTGTACCTGTTAAGGCTGGGCTAAATGAGGTACTATTGTTCTTTCCAGTGTTTTAGAATTTTAATTTAAATGATAACATGTTGAACCTTCAGAGTCCTTATATCTAGCTTATGTTTCTGACCAAGGAACCATAATACTGTTGGTGGACTTGGTGAGAAGGCATTGTTTCCGGTATACTGGAATGGAGATAATCGGCCTGTGCTTAGAGTCCAAAAATTGTTACAAAACACTTGGAGCCTCCAAATCATAACAATGTTAGATATCTTTTACTGGAGTATGTATCGATTTAAACCATAAGATTTTTTCTACCTGCAGAAGAAGTCTCAGGCCTCTGGATTTTTTTGCATCGCATGTTGATTTGCAGGTTCCAGGAATGTGTTCGAGTTATCAGTTATGTGTGTACAAATTGTAAGTTTCTTTTCAGATGAATGATTGCATAGAAAATACTGTTCTAAGTTGTTAATGTAGATACTTCGGTCTTTCTTTACTTGGAAATCTTGGCTTAAAGCGGTTATGCCTAAACCTACAATGGTTCTC
>OVBX01002080.1:8421-21992 GCA_900406325.1 Erucastrum elatum | reverse complement strand
AAGGTAAAACCAGAACATAGGTTCACAGCAAGGGACATCATTCGCTGCCATTTCCGAAGTTTTTTTAGAGAGTAAAGACTATGTGAATGTTGAGAGTGGGGGATAATAAGTTTGGGTATCATAGTAACTTAAATAGTAGCAAGGCATGACATGGTAATACCAACTGCTGCACCATGATTTAAATAGATCCAAGAACCACCATCCAAAATTCTATAGTAAAGAAGTAATGATCTTATTCTTGATCAGCCATTACATAAGGTGGATACAATCTCTCTCCTACGAACCTTTGCAACACACAATTTTTCTGTCCACACAATATTATTTCTAATAATTGTCAGTTCACCATTCTCCTCTGACCTGATATCACAAAGTTTTATGAGGTGACAAGTATACAATTTGGTAGAACAAGGACAGAGAATGGAATGTCACACTCACTTATTCCCTTTTTTTTTTGTCAACCAAACTACTTTCATATCAAATATTAAACGTTCAGAACATCATTAAGAGGCTTTAAAAGGCCTGATCGAGCAAGCGAGTCAGCCTGAGAGTTTTCAGTACGAGGGATGAAACTAAAAGATAACGGACAGAAGAGAGTGGCAAGGATTTTGATATCTTTGAGGACTCCTGCAATCTCGTTCATGTCCATCCCTGAGCGCAGGGTCGAAATAAGGACCTGAGAGTCCGAAAATACTTGGAGGCTTTGAAGATTTAAGTCTTTAGCCTTCTTGAGAGCCTCACGCATTGCCAAAGCTTCTGCCATTAGCGCTGAGCTGACATGAGACCTGTTGGTGGAACCTCTGCAAAGGACTTCACCTGCTGCATTTTTGAAGATCCAACCCATTCCTCCCGCCAAGGATTCGCTCTGCCAAGCACCATCAGTCCAGCAAGATGGGGTGGGGAGGAGAATGTTGCTGCTTTGCACCTGTCTTGTTTGCTTGATCACCCTTCTTACGTTTGCTCTTTCCCATTCTCTGGCATCAGCTATCGCCTTTGATAGTACATCTTCCACCTTAAAAGCTTTATCTTCAAATACCATCTTATTTCTTGCAGTCTAAAGATTCCAGAGTAACCAGGGAACAAGGGGGGAGGTGGCTAGACCCGTAGGGGGGAGGACCCCAATCGAAACATGTGCTGACAGCCAGTCTCGAAACGATTCTGTTTCTGAAGCTCTGTCAGCCGTTGTTACAAGGGGGACTTTCTCCCAGACTTCCTTTGCGAAAGAGCAATCTAAGAGCAGATGTGAGATAGTTTCCAATTCTCCACATCTCTTGCAGCTTAATTCCGTGTTGATTCCTCGGATGGCCAGGAGAGAACCCACTGGTAAAGCCTGGTGGAGAACACGCCATAAAAAGTGTTGGATCTTCGGTGATACGTGCAGATTCCAAACATTTTTCATCCAGTTAAAGTGATCCTGGTTCACTAACAATTTTTCCGCAAATATTCTTTTGTAACCCGACTTTGTAGTGTACATTCCTGAAGGTTCAGGGAGCCATACTTCCTTATCCTGTGGCATCAAGGAGCTCGGAATAAGGAGTCTGATTTTTTCCTCATACTGAGGTAAGTGTTGACGGATCATCCCTAAGTTCCACTCTTTGGAGAGGTGGTCGATTAGATCAGATACTAGGAGGTGTTGATTGGAGAGAGTTGGTGGTCCTATCGGGGCTTCAGGGACTAAGGTAGAGAGCCAATGGTCAGACCAGACTCTTATGTTTCTTCCATCTCCAACTAAAAACCCCAATCCTTTTTTCAATACTTCCTTTCCAGCCAAGATGCTTGACCAGCCATGAGAGGACCCAGCTTTCTCCACACTCGACATAAAGTTTGAATCTGGGAAGTACTTTCCTTTTAGGGCCTGCGCTAAGAGGGAGCTTGGGTTCTTCTCTAGGCGCCAACTCAACTTTCCTAATAGGGAGTCATTGTAGTCCTCTATATTCTTGAAACCTAGGCCCCCAAGATGCTTCGGCTGCGTCATTGTGTCCCAAGAGACCCATGATATCTTTCTCTTGTCTGGAGAACTGTCCCACCAGAACCTAGTAAGGATGGACTGGATTCTTCTACACAATGAGATAGGAATCTTGAAACAAGACATGTGGTAGGTTGGTAACGAGGTCAGAACTGCTTGGAGCATAACATGTTTTCCTGCTCCTGAGAGAAAACGGGTTGTCCACGACTGTGCTCTCTGCCTAATTTTATCCACCAAGCCCGTGAAGACATCCCTTTTACTCCTCCCAAAGGTCTCTGGCAAGCCCAAGTATTTCCCCATTCCTCCCTCTTTGTGGATACCCAGTGAACCTTGAACTCTGAGCTTGATGGAATCCGGGGTCTTAGAGGAGAAGGTGATTGTGGATTTTTCCAGGTTGATGCTTTGGCCAGAGCTCTGCTCGTAACGACGTAAGATGGTGGAGAGAGACCGACAGTTCTTAACATTCGTTTTGCAGAAAATCATCGTATCGTCCGCGAAAAGAAGATGGTTTACAAAAGGGCTCTTAAGAGATACTTGAAGACCTGAGAGGCTTCCGTCCCTTTGAGCATTCTTACACAGACCCGACAGCACTTCTGTGCAGAAGATAAAGAGGTAAGGGGAGAGTGGGTCGCCTTGTCGAAGTCCACGAGAAGGGGAAATTTTGCCTATAGGAGCTCCATTGATGAGGAAGGAGTAACTCACTGTTGTGACACACTCCATTACCCACTGAATCCATAACTCTCTGAAACCCATCTTCTGTAGCACTCTTTTAAGAAAATCCCATTCGATTCGGTCGTAAGCCTTGCTCATATCAGTTTTGATAGCCATAGAGCATCTCTTTTTAGCTCCTGAAGTTTTCAGGTAGTGTAGGGTTTCATGTGTGATTAGCACATTATCTTGGATGGATCTGGCTGGGACAAAGGCTGATTGGTGATCCGAGATAAGACCCGGAAGGATGCACTGGAGCCGGGCTGTGAGTAGCTTTGCTATGATCTTATAGCGGACTGTGCAGAGGGCAATAGGGCGGTACTCCGCTGCAGTTTGGGGCGCAACTGTCTTCGGAATCAAGCAAACGTGAGTCTCATTGGTCGTAGCCTTCATTGAACCAGATGTAAAGAAGGAAAGAACTTCTCTGAAGATATCATCACCTAGAACACTCCAAAAAGATTGGTAAAAGCTCCCTGAGAAACCATCAGCACCTGGTGCTTTCACCCCATTAATTCCAAAAACAGCTTCCTTTACTTCTTCTTTATCGGGGAGTTTGCAGAGCTTATCGTTCATCTCCATCGTGATTTTAGCTGAAATGGTTTCCTCTACAGTTTGGAAGTTAGTGTTTCCGTTTGAGGAGAAAAGTTTTTGGTAAAACTCCACGAAGACTGCTCCTATTGCTTCTTCTTCATGGACTGGGGAACCATCAGAATTTTCAATCACTGTAATTCTGTTTCTCGCCTTTCGTCCTTTTGTAACTGCATGAAAGAAAGCACTGTTTCTGTCCCCCCCTTGTAACCACAGAATCCTACTTCTTTGCCTCCAAAAGAGTTCTTCTGCTTTGTACGCCTGACTGAGTTCAGATGTGAGGGTTTCTATCCTGATAACATCAGGGATAGTAGCTGAAAGTGCTTCTTCTAGCTCTGCTTGTTTCTGTAGAACTTCTTTCTCTGTCTTCTCTTTTTGAACTTTCGACCATTCTATAATCTCATGTCTGCATCTAGAGATCTTCCTGACTACACTCTTATCCAACCCTTGCTTCCAAGCCTCTTCAATGATTTTCCTTGCTTCTTCATTCTCGTTAAGTCTTCTATCGTACCAGAAAGGTGATTTTTTCTTGACTTTATGAGACTCTAGGTACGTTACTAAGGGTCGGTGATCAGAGCCCTCAACCCTGAGGTAATTGCAGCTACCAGATGGGAATAGATCAAACCACTCCACATTTGCAAGAGTTTGATCCAGACGTGATTTAATATTGTGTGTGTGTCTCCTTCCTCGCCATGATAGAAGGTTGCCTGTATGCTTGACGTCCCACAGCCCATTATTTGAGACAAAACTTCTGAAAGGGATGAAAGATCCTTCACATCTTGCAGGCCCTCCTGACTTCTCTGAATTATCCAAAATATCATTGAAATCTCCTGTTAGGGCCCAAGCCTCATCTCTTCCTTGGCCCAGTCTAGAGATTTCCTCCCAAAAGGCCGCTCGATTCTCCTGTTGGGGAGCTCCATAAATGAAAGTCATGAAGAAAACTTTCTTTTTGTAAGAAATCGACGTATCAATGTAGTTGGTAGTGGATGAAAGGATTGTGAGATCAATATCATTCTTCCAAGCTAAGGCCAAACCGCCACTAAGCCCCACAGGAGGGATAATACAATGATGCGTGTATTCTGGAGGACCTAATTTGTCAAGTACAAAATCAGATTGGTTTTTTGTTTCCATTAAAAACAAAATGTCCGGGGCATGAACACGTTTCAGCTCCCGTAGTCTTGGAACTGTCAATTCTCCTCCCAGCCCTTGACAGTTCCAACTCAGCACAGCTAAGGAATTGGGTTTGGTGGATTTTGAAAATCCACCTTCTCCCTACTGGTGCCCCCTCTACTTTTTGCAACTTGAGTGTTAACATCCTTATTCAAAGGTAAATTTTGTTGTTGAGTATTACGGTCCACACAGAGGCGCTTTCGTGCTGTGGGCATCGCTCTTGCAGCCAACTGTTTTGACGCCCGTGCTCCTTGAATAGGGCTTTTGTTACCTTTGGTTCTAGTCGCTCCCATTACAGGGGGTTTGCGCTTTGCTGCTTGGTTTGATTGAATTGTCATCTTTGTTGCTGCTCGTGGTGGATTTTTCCTCTTCCCCGAGCCTGAAGCTGTGCCAAGTCTAAGAGCCGCTGGTGTTCTTTCAGTGTCCAGATGGTTAACTGGATTTGCAGAGTTATGGATTCTCCTTGATGATCCTTCCCCAAGGTAAGAACTTTGGTTCTCATCTACCTCATAGAGTACTTCCACATCCTGGAGTCTTGCCAGGAGTGAACTCGATAAACCTGCTGGTCTTTGCAAATCCTCAGGTGGCTCTTCAATTCTTTCCAGTGCAGAGACTCTTTCATTCGAGGGAATGATCTCTTCTCGAGGTTGCTCCAGCCTTTCCAGTGCAGGGGTTCTTCCTGCTGAACGGGTGGATCCTTCATCGAGTCTCTCCAGCGCAGATACCCTTTCTCTAGATCGACTGTTTACTTCCATGTGCTCCGGAGCTCCCGGTAACGATATCCTTTCCCTAGGGGGACGAGGAGGGGGTGTTCTCGAGCTTTGGGACTTTTGACTTGTCTGAAGAGGGCGATGATCTTCCCTGCTTCTGAAGGAGGGGGAACGGTCCCTAGAAGACCTTCTTCTTGGGGAAGAGTGTTTTTGTGGAGGGTAATTGTAATGTGAGGAATTGTTCCTTTCGGGAAGTCTTTCTCTTCCACTTCTTCGGTCATCGAATTTTCTCTGATCTCTTTCAGATAAGAGGGGAGGTCTTGGTTTGTCAGATGGGTGGTTTCTACTCCTTCCCGGTTCCTGAAGTCTCGATTGGATCGACTTATTCTTAGAGCCTTGCTCCCGAGTAGCCAGGCTCTTGTCTTTAGAAGCGAGAGAATCTGCTCTTCTTGCATCTAGTCTGCGGTGATGTTCTTCCAGCTTTCTCAGAGTATTTTGTTGGCTGATACCCTGTGAGATTCCTTGAGCTCTGGAGGGTTCCCTATTGCGAGGGCAAGATTCCTTCTCGTGAAAGAGCGAGAAGCAGATGAAGCAATGTTTCTCTAGTTTTTCATATTCCAAATCAACTGATATGAACTTATCTCGTGACAGCTCTAGAGGGAGGCTCATTTCAAGGTTCTTTAGCCCATCAATGTGAACTCTGATTCTTCCCTGGTTTGCGTCTTTGTCCAAGACAGGTCCCAGTTCCTGTCCTATAGTATCCAAGGTGATATCGTCCCAGAAGTGCAGCGGGAGGCCATGGAACCTTATCCAGAAAGCTATTCGATTAGGAAAGGAGGTTGAGATTAATGGTTCCCATCGTTGTAGGAGGAGCATCCATCTCTTGTAGTGGTAGGGTCCTTTCTTGAGAACAGATTGAAGGTCTTCCTCCGAGGAGAATCTAATTTGGAACAACTCAGGTCCTAGCTCCCTTCCTGTGAGTTCTCCACTTACACTCCAGTACTGCAGCAGCCAGTCCACTACCCATTGTGTCTTCTGTACTGTCGGATTTGTTACTCTTCCTATCAGAGTAAGCTTGTTGTCTTCAATCAGAGCTGAGTTATCGTTTTGTGGGATTCGAATCGGGCGACGACGTTCTGTTGTTGACGAATCCGAGACCCACTTTCCTTTCTCTGCTCTTGAAAGTCTGTTGGTCATTTTCTTGTAAAGAAACTTTCTTTTATGTAACTTGATACTGCGTCTTGAACTTTTTACTATCCTCAACCAGAGGTAAACTTTTAAACAGATGAAACTGGGTACTCAGAAACTACCGAGACTCTACTGACTCCAAAAGCTCGAAAAAGAAACAGGGGCTGAATTCTTTGTTGCTGTAAAACTTTGAGAAGAGGGGTTTCCTCGGAAGGGGGGGTACAGCATTGGAGAATCCATCTCGAGATCTATCGAAATGGCGGAGTAGAAATTGCAGATCTGAGAATTAGGTCATCGGAGAAATTGACTTCGGCG
Source organism: Erucastrum elatum (assembly GCA_900406325.1). Lineage (NCBI taxonomy): Eukaryota > Viridiplantae > Streptophyta > Magnoliopsida > Brassicales > Brassicaceae > Erucastrum > Erucastrum elatum. The sequence goes on along the minus strand of OVBX01002080.1, from coordinate 15,350 downwards.
GAGGCGCCTTCTTTTTTACGGTGGCCACGGTGAGAATTCAAAAAAGTCGAGGGGGATGCTCGTTCATTGAAAACCGTGCCTGGGAGGAAAGGTCAACTTTTTTTCTAAACTTGCTGTTACACTCACTTATTCCCTATTATAAATCAATTGTGTGGTGCAATTCTTAAACAAAAGGTGTGAGGAGAACAACGTGAAACAACCCGCATTGTCAATTCATAGCAAGTGGAAACGATTCACCAAATAAGACCAAATATGCACAAAATGATTGATTTCAGGAAAAAATCTTTTTGTTAATTCAAGGATCTTCAGAAATACTAGTAAAACAAGAGAGCGAGTTCCAACGGAGCAGGTGGAAAAGTATTAAAAACCTTATAAACAAATCAGTGACCGATTCACTAAAGAAGAAACAAACAAACAATTCAAGGGACGACTACAACATAATAATATCTGTAAGGGTCAGATATAAGAAATGACCTCAAAAATGAGGCTAAATAAGCTACTCCCTCTGTTTTATATCGTAAGTAGTTTAAGCAAAATTTGTTTGTTTCAAAATATAAGTAGTTTTTATAATTTTAAATAATTTTTATCTTTATTAAATTTAGTGTAACCAATCAAATAATATATATTTGTTTATGATTGGTTTAACTACACCTACTTTATAGATTAAATGCTACTTTTAAAAAAATTAATGACTTTCTTAATATTTGTGCATTCATCTAAAACTACTTATATAAAAAAACAAAGGGAGTATAAAATAGTTCAACGAGGAAAAAGTAAGAGAAGCTAATTAAAAATTGTCCTATTCCACCAAGAAATCGAAGACACAAGTGCTGCCTAATACAAGTAATCTAAGCTTATTACCATCAATCTAATATATGGGGGAAGAACATCATTATCTTCTTAAGGTTTCTGCTAACAAATCCACTAACAATTAAAACACATATGGCTTTGACTGGTTGCAGTTGTGACTTTAGTTTTTTGTTTTAGAAATTAGGCTTTGATTTTGAGCTCTAGTTTTAAATTTCTTTTTTATTGTAGACTTATGTCCAAAGATATTACAAGCATTGAATAAAAATGGTCAAAAAATACATTTTTGGAGCTAAAGTATTGTTTTTCTAATTTTTTAACTGTAAATTTAATAAGAAAAGCATGAGTGCTTTAAGAAAAGATTTAGAAATAAATAATTGATGTCCACAGTTTCTACTGTCTTTCCAAATCATGAATCGACCCTATAGTAAACAGAAAATTAGCAACATGCCTATGAGTCCTTTACTATTAACATTACCAAAACCCTGAAAAACTCATCAAGAGGTTCAATAGAAATCTGCACCTCAGATCATACAAATTGAATTTGTTAGTATATCTAAAGGAAAAAATCTCATCAGTAGTTGTAGATAGAAGAAGATGATATATATTTCATCGGGTTAACCTCGCTTGGCTCAAAGCCCCTCAAGTCTAATAGATATTTGGGTTGTTGGGTCAAATCCGTTTTGATTCAAAAGCATTTTGGGTTGTTTTAAAATTTGATTCATACATCAGAATCTAATATTTTTACAATTTTGATAATGTTATGAAATATTATGTGGATGTCCATATAGGTCTATAAGCCTATGTTCTAGACGGTTCTAAAACCCTACTGTAGAATAATAAGGACAATCGATTCTTTCTTTTTCTCTCGATTCTTTTTTTTTCTCTCGATTCACAACAGGTTATCAACACGAAAACCTAACCACTGAGCATAAGCAAAAACAAACACTAATCGAGTAACCTGTGTCGTCTTTACCAAAAGAAGGAAAACAAAAATCGTAACACACTTTGGGCAATCATGGAACCGTAGATCTACTACACCAACGTCGTATCCATTCTTTATTGGCTCATCGTTATCATTCAAGATAAGTTCTCATATCTTTTAAAACCACAAAGGGTTATGGTAGTAACTGAATCATGTGAATTGATTGCCCTCTGCCGTCTGTTGTGACTACTTTCCTAAAACCAAAAGCATTTTATTTATTTATTGTTTCATCGAATCTTACTCACGGTCATAATATTATTGCTTCGATATATTCTATGGAGATATCAATAAATCTGACTTTGTAATTGTTTATGCATATTTTTCACATGAAGTTTCTATTATCAAGTTTTTTTTCATTAATAAAATCATTAATGAATTTGTAAGTTGAATTGACTAAGCTATTTATTTATTTAGCTACAAGTACCCCATCACCTGAGAAAGCCGATTCGCAACAAACCATCTCGGGAGGGGTTCGCGAAAGAAGCAATGTAACTGGACAAGGAAATGGTCTACTGGTAGAACGTATGAAGCGATTAAAAGGAAAATCTGTGATGCAGGAGAACCAATCAACCTACTCTCCACGTGCTCTGCTCACGAGGGACAGAGGCACAGTGGTAATAAGGGAAGGAGAAACTCGAACTACCCCTCCAACAAGTAGGTCTGTACCACCCCCACTCTTACTTATAGATGAACCGGAGGAACCAAGTCTAGAACTGGATAACCTCATGAAGTCGAATCATATAGATAAAATGGTATTGACAAAGGAAGATGAAGCTGAAGTCGATAAATTGGTAAATGAATTTAGTGATGTTGTCATGACGGATGATATGATACAGAACGATGATCTCCTAGGTGATGAGCCGGGACATGATGCTGAGATTATTGATGCAATATCACAACTCTCTCCAGCAGTTGCTGTGACAAAGAAATCCGATGCTAGAGATACGGGAAAGAACTCGCAACCTTCAACCACACAAAAAACTGCGAAGTTATTGGTTGATGCGGGTCAGAACAAGATGGAAGGCATGGAGGAGAAGAAGAAAAACAATCCAGGACAGGAATTGAAGGGAGCACAAGCCTCCAAGAAGCTGAGCGTCTTGAGAGGAAGACCATCCCCGAGGAAGAAAAGCTCGGGTACTTCTCGAAAACATAGTTCTGTTGCTGTCCCTCGTAATGAGGTGTCTACATCTACTAAACGTAAGATGTTCTCTGTTGTTTCAGGTTCGGTGGGGTCCCAGAAACCACCCAGTAAGAAGATATGAATACAATTTCATGGAACTGTCAAGGGGCCGGAGCCTATTTGACCAAGCAGCATCTCCGGGAGTTACATCGTTTTTTTGCACCTTCTTTTCTTTTCCTTTCTGAAACTAAAAATACTCGTTCGTTTTTACAAGATTTTCAAATTTCTTTTGGTTATAATAAATTGTTCACCGTCGAACCGGAAGGTCGAAGCGGTGGACTAGCACTTTTTTATATGGATTCTTTTGATGTGTTTATTCTTTACTTTGATAAGAGGATGATAGATATCTCAGCTACCATAGAAGGACACAACGTATTTATGACTTTTTTCTATGGTGATCCGGTCGTTGAGGGCCGAGGATATGTGTGGGAAAGATTGTCTCGTATGAGTTCTTCCAGAAACGGGGCATGGCTTATGAGTGGAGATTTCAACGAGATTACAGGCAATCATGAAAAAAGAGGAGGAAGAAAAAGACCAGAGACCTCTTTCCTCCCATTTAAAGCCATGTTAGCTGACTGCGGTATGATTGAATTCCCCTACAAGGGAAATCAGATGTCATGGATGGGCTACCGAAGATCGGGGAAGGTACAATGTCGACTGGATCGTACAATTGGAAACGAGGAATGGCATGAAATCTTTTCCCACACCAAGGTGGAGTATCTAAAGTTATGGGGCTCTGACCATTGGCCAATCCTAACCCGTGTTCAATCCAGTTCAGTTAGGCTACAAAAGAGTTTCAAGTTTGATCGGCGCTGGCTCGACAAAGATGGCTTAAGAGAGGTTATTAAAGAGGGATGGAGACCGGAGGTGCCAACCGGAGACCAGTCTCTCCACATAAAAATTCGCGATGTTCGCAGGGCAATCTCCAAATGGAAAAAGTTGAACCCATCAAATACGCAGAAGAAAATCGAATGCATCAAAGAGCAACTTGAGAAGGCGCATACTGATGAAGCAGTAACGAGTGCAGAGCTTTTAAACCTCAAGTGGAACCTTTGTTCAGCCTTTCGGGAAGAAGAACTTTACTGGCGTCAGAAGAGCCGAGCATTGTGGATGAGAGATGGTGATAGGAATACCAAGTTTTTTCATGCCATCACGAAACAACGACGCGCACGCAATCGGATTATGAAATTGAAGAAGCCGGATGGTGGCTGGGCAGAGAGCCAGGAGAAGATAGAGCAGGTCGATGCAGAGTACTTCCAAGAACTCTTTACTGCTTCAGACACAGGAGATTTTACTGAAGCGTTCCAGTATATTACTGCGAAAGTTACCCCAGCGATGAACGACAGCCTAACACAAGTCCCAAGCGATGGAGAAATAAAAAAAGCCATAGATAATATCAATCCTGATAAGGCTCCGGGGCCGGACGGCATGACGGGGCTATTTTATCAGCGCTTCTGGGATGTTACAGCAAGAGAGGTAATAGCTACAGTCAGGAACTTCTTCGCCACGAATGCATTTGATCCCCAGCTCAACCAAACGAACATATGTCTTATACCGAAGACAGAGAGACCGAGGGAAATGACGGAGTTCCGGCCCATTAGTCTGTGCAATGTAAGCTATAAGATCATTTCAAAGATATTATGCACCAGGCTAAAGAAAGTTATCCCGAAACTCATATCGGAGACCCATTCCGCCTTTGTGGCGAAGAGACTTATTTCAGATAACATCCTACTGGCACAGGAAGCTTTTCATGCTCTACGCACTAATCCGATGTGTAAAACAAAGTTTGTAGCCATTAAGACGGATATGAGCAAAGCATACGACCGGGTGGAATGGAGATTCTTAGAGGCTTTATTACTAAAAATGGGATTCAGCGAGACCTGGGTCTCATGGATTCGATGGTGTATATCATCGGTGTCATACCAAATACTGATAAATGGAGAACCAAAAGGAGACATCCAACCAGGCCGCGGTCTACGCCAGGGGGACCCTCTTTCACCTTTCCTCTTCATATTACTGACCGAAGCACTCATCTCTCAACTACAAGGAGCGGAGGAGGAAGGAAGACTTACCGGTCTGAAGATTGCTCGAGCAAGCCCTGCGGTTTTGCACCTCCTCTTTGCAGACGATAGTCTATTCTTCTGCAAAGCGGATATCCAGCAATGTGCTGAGCTTATGAGAATTATCAAGTTATATGGAAAAGCCTCGGGACAGCAATTAAACCTTGGCAAATCCTCTATACTGTGCGGTAAGAAAGTGGCTCCGGAAATCAAAAGAGCACTTAAACAAACACTTGGCATCCATAAGGAAGGAGGTATGGGGATGTATCTAGGGTTACCGGAGAAGATATGTGGCTCAAAACGTCAGGTTTTTGCCTTTATCCGAGAACGTCTGAATGAAAGAATAAATTCCTGGTCGTCAAGGCTCTTATCAAAAGGAGGTAAAGAAGTTCTTCTGAAATCAGTGGCGCAGGCACTATCCACCTATGTAATGTCATGTTTCCTCTTACCGAAGGACATCATTAATAAGCTTAAAAGTGCTATTGGCAAATTTTGGTGGAGTACGAAAGCAAACAACAAAGGCCTTCACTGGATAGCCTGGGATAAAATTTGTTTGCCATTGGAGAAGGGAGGCCTCGGTTTCCGAGACCTCCACGATTTCAATCTGGCACTTTTGGCCAAGCAACTATGGAGGTTACTACACCACCCAGACTCTCTCTTGCCGCGGGTCTTAAAAGGGAGATACTATCGCCACACTAGCCCAATGGAGGTTAAGTCATCAAACGCACCATCCTACGGATGGCGAAGTATCTTAGCAGCACAGGATCTCCTTCGGGAAGGCTTGCGCAAGACGATAGGAACTGGTAGAGCTACTCGGGTCTGGCTAGATCCATGGATACCGACCTCCCCACCCCGTCCGGCTCTTGATACGGGAGTATATCGAGATCAAGAGATCCGGGTAAGCCACCTTATTGATGCGAATACAAAGCAATGGAAAGTTGATACCCTTGAAGCGCTTATAGACCCGGAAGACATCCCGTTGATACGGAGAATAATACCTAGCCATACTGAGAAAGAAGATGGATTCTGCTGGGTGTTTACAAAATCTGGGAAGTATTCAGTCAAGTCTGGATATGAAGTAGCTTTGCGACTTAAGGAGGAGAAGCTTGCTCATCAAGTTCTGGAACCTAGCACAGCCTCCCTTAAAGCCATGATCTGGAAAATAATGACTACACGTAAGATTAAACACTTTCTATGGCAAGCTTTATCTGATTGTATTGCGACATGTAGCCGTCTGGTTGATAGACACTGCAGAACAGATAAAACCTGTCCGCGCTGCGGGCTTGCAGAAGAAACAGTCAATCATTGCTTATTCCTCTGCCCACCAGCCCTCCAGACATGGGCATTATCGCAAATATCGTCTAGTCCGGGCCTTTTCCCGAGTAGTTCACTGGTGGAAAACTTTGATTACCTTCTCCTCCGAACAAAAAGGCTGGGTACCCCGACCAATATCTTAGCCAGATTTCCATGGATCATGTGGTTTATATGGAAGGCTAGAAACGAGAAGCTCTTCAATGGCAATGAGATCTTACCACCGGACACGATCAGTCATGCTATACATGAAGAAGAAGAATGGCGTGTGGCTCAAGTAATAACAACTCAGGGAGCACCAACGCTAACAACAAACGGAGACGAACGGAATGAATCACNTCCTGGGTGCCTAATTCTACAGTCTTCGGAGGTGGTTTTGTTTTCGACCTCGAACCCGGATCCCATACTTATGGGTCCATAGGGATGCATCAAGTCTCATCCCCACTTCATGCAGAATTCAATATCTTGCTTTGTGCAATGAAGAATTCTCTACAGCTAGGCTATACCTCAATATCCTTTGAATCTGATTGCCTACAGCTAGTAAAGCTAATAAATGAAGAAGAAGATTGGCCAAGCTTGGCTTCCG
>OVBX01002079.1:3803-21992 GCA_900406325.1 Erucastrum elatum | reverse complement strand
TATATATATGTATTATTTTTACTTATATGTTTCAGACAAGATATCTCAAGTAAATTGCAATGATATCTTGCAATGACATCGAGTAAAAGTGCTAGTAGGTCAAAGTTAGATCGAGTATCAAAGTTAGACACGGTCTTTTTACGATTTTTTTTTTCAAGTTCAGTTATACATCGGATTCAAGTTCAGAAATTTCTAAATATCCGAACAGTACATCCCTAAAATAAAATTCAACATTCAAATGACCGCGTGTAATAATGGACCAAGAAAAAAAGTGGCCATCGATTGGGAATAAAATTCTAAATTGGTGACGAACTTTTGTCAATATTTCCTTTCTAAAAGAAAAAAATTCCTTTCTAAAATAGCAATAAAAGTCATATCACAAGGGAAGATTGATGAATCTTAAATTTGAGAAAGTTAGGGAAAATAATCAATTGGGAGATATTCTCATTTAAGACATGTACGTTTGTGACAACTAACTTTAGATTAAAGTACTAATGTGACCCTCTTCTTTTACGGGTACATGCGTCTATGCCTTGGCAAAAACGTTTTAAGTTCACTAATGAAGAAAGAAACCATGCAATGTATAATAAGATATCACTGGCACCGACGACGGACCATAAACAATTGCTTGATAAAAGGTATACTAATTTATTCAACAAAAAGTAGCCGTCTTGTGCAAGATAATCTACATTCCCTTCACATATGAATTTTGATCTCTCTAATATTAGATTTTTGTTTATCTTTTACTCAATCACAGCCAGAGTAAGTTTAAAACAAGAGAACACAGTTTTCTTTTTAAGTTAGAGTTACTGATTTTTGGTCATTCATTTTAATTCCAGAATTTGATATCAGTTTGATATTTGTTAATCTAACATTTTCTGTATCGATTTAACAATTTGATATCAACTTTACATTTTGATGATCTGGATATTTGTTACTTAAGACTACTAAACGCAACTTTGATACTTTTTGTCCCAAACAAATGAAAATAAGAAAGAAACAAAAGATCAAAGTATGTAGGAAGCTGACCTTGCTTGGAATATGCCGGCCGTGGAAGATGGAACCTTCAGGATCTGTCTGGTTATATGAAGGATAGGAGTGAACGTAAATATTGAACAGACCTTCATGCCCTCTGAAGAATCTCCCCCATAAAGGAGCAAGAGGCAAATGACCTTTTGTCAAGAACATGAAAGCAACCTTTGGTGTTCTAGGAAAAGGATAGTTCTTGATCCTAGGGGTCATTGAAGCTCTCCAAAGAAGCTCTTCGTCTTCCATGTCATGCATGATCTTCTTTGGCGGCCTCAGAAACTGTTCTAGTCCAATGTGCTCGGGCTCAGAAGGAGGAGGGGGAGAAGGAGGAGGGGGAGGGGGAGAAGAAGGAGGAGGGGGAGGGGGAGAAGAAGGAGGAGGAGGAGGAGGAGATGGCGGAGGAGAAGAAATAGAGGAGACGAGGAAGAGCTGAGAGATGCGTTGGATGTTGGGTGAAGATGTGGAAGAGATGTCTTGTAGAGAGGAGTGGAGAAGGATACCGATGGTTATGCCGCAACATAGAATGAGGGAATAAGAAAGGAGATTAAGGAACTGATGGTATTGTGCATTGAGAAGCTTTGCTACTAGGGATGGTGATGAAGAAGACAATGCTGAGTTTAGCTCTTTCTGGTTCTTCATAGAGAGAGAAAGAAACAGTGAATTGTTTATGTTGTTGTCTAAAAGACGAGTGAATGGATCTACAGTTTGAATAGAGAAGAAGAGACAAGTTCTTTGCTTTAAAAAAAGTTCTTTGCTTTAAGGACAAGAGATACGTGACCGCTTTCACAAGTGGAGAATTCAATATAAATAGTTTTCTTGTTGAGTCTCCCTTTTACTTGTCAAGATTGAAATTGTATGGGTTGAAATATGAGATTTGCTTACAAAAATAAAGATTTCATATATACTGCAGATATTAACTAGTAAGGGAAGAATCTGTTAGAAACTGATTTCGGCAGATTTTAAACGGGTGATTAATGGTGTGGTATCATTTTAATATCGAATTACCTAATTAGTAGAAAAATGAATAATTGACAATATATTCTGCGAAATAAATGATTTTTTATTGAAGGGATTGCTTATTAATTAGTGAAATTTGATTACTGTCAAACTTTATACTTCATCGATTTCATTTTAAGTATCGTTTAAAATATGTGCACACAGATTAAAAAATATATTTAATTTTGCGTATTAACTATATAAAAACATATTTTTCATATACCTACTAATATTTCAATGAACATAAAAATAAATTAGAAAATAAAGTTAACAATATTATACATTAAAATGATAAAACGATACTTATTTTGTAACAAAAAAAATTCTTTACAACAAATCTTAATATGAAACAGATAAAAAAATAAACTAGAATATAAAGTTTAATGCTAACTACTAAATGAAGAATCTGTTATAAATTAATTATGACAGACTTTGATAAGTTTCTTGGGCTTCCACTTAAAACCAATTGGCAATTAGTGGAGTCCCCCAAATCCCTTATATATTATTCATGTCCTTTACATCTTTCTGATGTGGGATCTTCTCTCCAATACCCTCCTTCGAGATAATGGTGGGTCTAACCATTGATCTCGCAGAATCCATCATACCCCTCTGAGATCATGCTTTATCTTCTAGCGATCTCGGAGAACTGAGCCTTCTATGGGCCATCAGCTAATGGGATGATCGGGCCACTGTCCGGGCCGGATTAATTAATGGGTCAGAGTATTGGGCCTGCTCTGATACCATGATAAGTTTCTTGGGCTTCCACTTAAAACCAATTGGCAATTAGTGGAGTCCCCCAAATCCCTTATATATTATTCATGTCCTTTACATCTTTCTGATGTGGGATCTTCTCTCCAATAGACTTTTAACGGGTTATTAAGTGTGATTTCATTCACATTTTAAAATTGACTAATCTAGTGTGTCGAGTGACGGACAGTAAACTATATCCAGGGAAATGCCTGTTAATATAGTGAAATATTTTTAAACCTTGTTAATATATATATATATATATATATATATATACAAAAATTATATACCACTAAACTAATAAAAATTTACTGCTCAAAGTAAAATAGCTATATGATTAATAAAATATTTTATTAGCCACTTATGACGTGATCTCCTCAAATGAAAAACACTTAGAAATTATTCTTAATTACTTTTTTTGAAATTGTAATTTCCGTATATGTTGTGTGGATGAGGAATTCATAAATCACATTCTACCGAAAGTACACCAGGGATTGAAATGTGGCTTTTGTTTAAGATCTTTTGGACTTTGGGGTTCTTTCAATATTTTTAATATTCTGGAATGTGGACTATTTTGGATTTTTTAAAATATGATTTTAAAAATTATGATTTCAGTTATTTTCTGTAGATTACGTGGTATATTTGAAGAGCATGAATTATAAAAATTAAAATAATAAATAATAAAATTCTCAAAAAGATAATTAAATGTAAAGAAAATATAAAATAGTGTATGGGTTGAGGTGCAACTACAGACAAAAAGTTCTACACATTCGTGTCCATAGAAAAAAAAAAGACTTTATATTTGATGGAACATATCAACATAATAAAAACACAATGTTTTTAAGGCAAGGTTTGTTCTGCATTACTGGAGACTCAGACGGCTACATCATGGAGGTAATAAATATCCGATGAAGCTTGTCATTTTTATATGCAATATATGTAGTTTTGATATAGGTTATGAAATTCATGAATACCTTAAAGATCTATGACACGTTTCCATATTCCATTTGATGAACGTCGACGTAGGAGATAAGAAGTTTTTCTAACTTTACCATCTGATATGTACCAACAACAGAAAATATAATCGTGAATAAACTTACATGCGGTGTTCATGATTTTTTACTATATTTCCTCATCTCTTTTGAATTTAAACTGTCGCTACCATTTAAAACCCATAAATGAAAATTGTTTGGGTTAAAAAGTTGAAATAAAACCAACTCTTGCTTTTGGTACAATGTGATAATTACTAAGAGCATCTCCAATGGTGTTATCACCATTGGAGTCCTTAGCATTAATAAACTAATTTTTTTATGTTTGAATAGTGAATGATTCATCTCAAATTTTGGAGTTCAATGGTGTTCTCCAATTTGGAGTTCTTAGTACTTGTGAAAAAAATGCTTTGGAAAAAAGCTGAGAAGTTTCCTTTTTCAGTTCCGGCAAAAACAAGCGTTTGTTTCAGATGCTGTGTGAATGTCATAACGTGAGAGATACTCTCGCAAAAGACATACATCAAAGAACACCGCACCAAAATCTCTGAGGAAAACTGAACATAACAAACTTTCTTTCCAGATTGTGGATCCATCATGAAACATACAACTTCTCTAATCGCCTTGATGTTTAGAAGGTAAGGAGCGTTCGATAGAACAGGAGAGACACGGATCTTCAAGAAAAGGTTAAACATGAGTTCCAGTTAACGAAACTTCCAACAACCAAAAGAAAACAGATTCATCTTCCTTAACAAATAGTTTATTGCTCCAGCTTTCTTGTAGTGCTCAAATCCAGGCCGCTTCTCACGAGAGACGTACACTAGACGAGGTAACTCATTCCCATCTGTATCACGAACTCCACTGTGTCCAAAGAACACCTGCCACTGTTTTGAAAAAAATCTCTCAGAAAGGCTTTAGGACTCTAGGACATTTCAAGAAGTAGTAGTGCTCAAACCAAAATGAAGAGGAGATTTATTACTACCCGAATCATGACGGGATGGTCTCTGGCACTTTCTGTGCTGTAGTAACCAATGCAATTGTCTTCACTTTTCCTTATACATGAGCAGATCTTAAATATTGGTTACATACTTACGTACGACTCAATCGATTACTCAATAAGTCAATATGGTTAACAAGATTATAGCTATATTCATAAATGTAACAGCTGCAGAAAAGTTATCAGTCATCTGAATACGAAAAGGATCAGTCGCATCCATCTGTTTCAATACATTCGTCAGCTTCTGCACCATTCGACTCAATCCTGAATATCTGACAACCCCCAAACAAAACAAAAACAGTCTCAATAAGAATATCAGAAACCCATTTGTTCATCAGAGAGGAGCAAAAGAAAAGAATAAGCATCATAAGTCTATATCCAATCATTACAAATAACCATCCACACAAAGTCTATTCCTTGAATCTCTCTAATAGAGTTCGGTATTAAACGAGTCAGATTGTAAACAAAAACAAGCTTGTGTTATTGTCTCCTTGAAACAAAAAAAAAAGCTTTTAGCTTTTAAACCCAAAACCTCATTCAAGAATCAAATCAAAGTAAACACATCAAAATAAAAAAGAAAGATCTCAAAAACAAAGAAAGAGTGCCAATCGCCAATCGCAACGGGAGAATCTAGAGGCTAGAGACGAGGCTTCATCAGAGAAGAAGAAGAAGAAGAATATCTCGAACTCGGTTTAGCTACAGAACGGAGCTTCGGTTACTGAATAAGGCGGCGATGGTATTAGAGTTCGTTAGAGGGAAAATCACCACTCGCCACTGCCGTAACCGTCTCAACACTCGCCACCGCCGTAACTGTCTCCATCACCACCGGCTACATCTCCGACGGAATCAGAATTTTTGTGTTCTTGCGTCGTCGATTCGAGGAGGTGGATGGCAGCTTTTTTTTTCTAATCAGGAGAGCATAATCCCATCACTTACACTTGCCACGTCAACAAAGATCAGCTCAAATTAATCCTTAGCTAAGGATGAGTCCGTAGCTTTTCTTGGATTTATATTAATATTATATTCATTTAACCTAAGGATTCTGTACTAAGGATTTGTCTTAATACGCCGTTGTACATGCTCTAAGATAGTATAATATGTGGTCAATGTAAGAAAAAAAGTTTCTTGGAGCCACTCCTGGAGTCCTGGTAACATTCTTATTTTTGGATGTTTAGGAATACCTTGACATCCTTGTAACATGTTTACGTGTTCAATTCCTAACTCGTATATTAATCTGTGGTAAACAGGAGTATAAAACCAGACGAGTACAAGTTATTCAGATAGCTGTTTTCGCGTCTATACAGTTTGCAATTTGCATATCTACATACAGTTTGCAATTTTCATATTTAACTAACATAAAAGATAAAGTTTACTCGCATATCAGCTTTTTTTTTTTTGAACAACTCTCGCATATCAGCTAAAATCACAATTTTTTGTTGTTGTTACTCATCTCTCCTTTGTTCAACAAATCAACTTAGTTCTGAGGAGCTGGCCACGTACTTTCAGGCATCATTAGTCTTAGTCTAATCTGACGATTTTTTCAACTCACTTGTATATTATACGGAGCTGAAGTTTCATTCCTAGGAAACGAACAAAATCTTATGTCCCAAATGGGATTAAACTTCCAACAATACTTCATGACTTTCCGGGAACGATGGCACGTATTGCATAGTATTGTCGCATCGCTCTACGTCTTTCAAACAATGTGCAACCAACTTTACAGAAAAAATTGACAACTAAGAGCTTGATTGTTCAGTTTTTGAAATGGTTTCTAGCTTTTGCTTTTGAAAAAATCACTTTTTTGCCACTTTTTTTGCCAATCAAAATTTTGGAAAAACTGATTTCATAAAATGTAGGGAAAATAGTTTTTTCTAATAACTACCTAATTCTACACAACAACTAAAAGCTACGTTTTCTTAGATTTTGACCAACAATAATTATTTTATTTATTTATTTCTTTTAAATAATATTTTAATTGTCCCTTTTATATTTATTCCATGTTTTTCTCCTATCTCAACCACATCTCAGTAGAAGTATTTTTACCTATCTTTTACCACGTATCCTTTTGAGTTTTCCTATATGTTTAACCCTCTTAATGACTGACTGCATTTTCATTATTCCTTTTTTAATTATTTGGTCTTTGCAAAAAACTTGTATGTTTTTTTTCTGAAAAAGGCTTAAAAACTTGTATGTTATTTCCGTTATAATTTTTTTTCGGATTCCATCGTAACTTTTAACATGTAACAAATCATATTCTTATATAAAAATACTTACATTAATTTCAATCCATATGTAGATTATAATACGTATACTTATTAAAAAGGGATTAAATTAGTAACTAGTAAATAATTTTGCAGTTTATTTAGTATTTTAGTGTCCAAATTTTCTTCTTTTTCAAATAAAAAAATTATACCACTTTTATTTACAGTAGAATCTTTATAAATTAATACTCTATAAATTAATAATTTCTATAAATTAATAAATTTTACCGGTCGCAACTTGGACTGGTGTAAAATATGATACAAATTGATAAAATAATAAGATAATAATATTTCTAAAATTTTCATGTAAATATATAGTTCCATTAAAATCATAAATTAATAATCAATCAATATATTTATTTTATATAAGTATAAAATAATCATTATATTATTGATTTTATATTCACAATGAAAATACTTCTACTTTTTTCTTAATATTTCAATATATATATTGATAATATTTAGTAAAATTATATCTAAAAACCACATACATGTTATATGAAACATAAAAATATAAATCAAGTAATATAATAAAACAATATGAAATTAAAATTACTAAAATCTTATAAATGTATAAATGATAAAATCAAATATATTTTTATTTTATAAATAAAAATAGAAAAAATCTAAAAAAGAAACTTTTCGTAAATTAATATCTCTATAAATTAATTTTTTTTACTGGCTTTCATATTAAATTTAAAAAAGACTAAGAGTTTACAGAGGGAGAACACATCAACAAACAGAATAAAAGATAAAAGCAAGAGTATTAAAAACAGAGCAAAGGGAGAAAGTCACATGGTGCAGAAGACCAATGGAAGAAGAAGGTTACTTGCAGCGCAAGAAATGCTGCTCCTTTTAGACCAATGACCAGAGTGTCACCAAACTGGAACCAAGGTCTGATCCACAACTATGCATAGCAGTAGATTTATCCTTAGCCTGTTTAATGACTTCTCGAGACAGCATCCAGTATGATTTTGAGAGACCATTATGGTAACGAGCATTACGTTCTTGCCAGATAGCGTAGATACATCCATGCCAAAGTTGAAGCACCGCCGCAAAACGATCAGGATTCAATGCATTCGATCTCTATAAATTAATAAAATTTCAAAGTCTCAACATTATTAATTTATAGATGTTTTACTGTATGTGTGTGGCATACATGAATAAAAACACATGCTAGTATTCTTTACATATTTCCAAATTTATTGGATGGCCTCCTTCCTAAATGGATAAAGAAGAGTTCAAATTTGTGTGATGTCGGTACGTATGTAC
Organism: Erucastrum elatum; assembly: GCA_900406325.1. NCBI lineage: Eukaryota > Viridiplantae > Streptophyta > Magnoliopsida > Brassicales > Brassicaceae > Erucastrum > Erucastrum elatum. The sequence continues at coordinate 13,704 of OVBX01002079.1, read as the reverse complement.
ATTTAGGTGGTGTGTTTATATAAATTTTTTTTAATCCTATGAATTTTTCTAGTTACAAAATTAATTATATTAATATTATATATACGTAATTAAGTATGTCTAGAACAATACAATTATTGTACGTTGCTTTTTTGGGATTTCACAATTTACAAGGAGTTTTTCTGCGCCATGTGCATATATAATTTTTTTTCAAATATAATTATTTTATAGAAATAACATTTTCAATTTTTATATTTTAATTTATTAGTTAAAATTTAAAACCCTAACATAACTGTTTTTAGTTTAATTTATTCAAATTTACTTTAAATTTTTAATTTTATTTTATTTAAATTTTAATAAAAATAATTAAATTTTATAAAGTTATTTATTTCATATTCAACTTTATTTAGTTACTTTTAGTTTGAACATCTGTATCTGTAAAAATATAATTTAATTCTAATAAATATTTACATTAAATATAAATAACATATATAAGTTGATAAAATATATAATTATAACTACACTTTTTAATAATAAAAATGTGATTTATAAATTAATTTAAAAATTTTATATTTCGTAATTATTTATACATATAAATATATTATTTTAATAGATATGGAACAGTTATTAGGTATTGTCATATTCTAAAATCTTACCTTTTTGGTAAAAGTTTCTAAAATCCTACTAAAATTAATATTTATAGAGAAAAAATATTTTTGATATAAAATTTATGATTTATTAATATATTATGAAACTTTTCCAAAAAGATAAACTTGTTTATTAAAAATAGTCATTACCTTATTTAAGAAATTTTACTAAAAGCATAAATCTTAATATAGAAAATTTTACATGTCACAATTAAATTGATGACATGTCATATTTTTTTAAGCCATGTCATCATTTTTTTTAAGAATGAATGTAGCGATGACACATGTACAAATCACTTCGCAAATAATAACTAGGAGACTATGGGATAATATACAAGGGTGAATACGTTTATTTACTTAATGTTTAAACCATGTAAATAAGTAAATTCAATATTGTTAATTATATGTTATTATGCCCCAATATAGTTTTCTATCCTCACATGATGGTAATAATTTAATATATATATATATATATATACTGGTATTCGTAGCTTATTTTTTTTCATAAAATATGAATTACTTATGATAAATGGATTTTCACCCACATTGTTCTACAGTCTACGGGAGTTCTATTGGAAATAGAATTTGTGTGGAGTTTGAAAATTTTAAGAGTTAATAGATTTTTAAAAGTTGAGTAAATTTGATGAATTCTTACTCAATGATTGTATAAATTGTCATTGATTATTATTGACTATTACAAATTTTCATATATATTTTTCTTTCCAAACTTATCTTTCTATTACTTTTTAAAAAAATCTTTCATGAAATATATAACTTGATATTGAAATAAATATTTAGATTTTTAATATTTTGACATTTTGATTTTTTTTTTTTTATTTTGTTATAAAGTTGTTAACATCAACCTATGCCTTTTCTCATGATTTTGTTTTAATATCAAATAGATATATTTCATGAAAGATTTTTTTAATTATTTTTGATAGTTTCTTTTTCTTTAATTTTCTTTTTACAATTATCTTTCACTTGACAATAAAATGTTAAAAAAAAATTGTTGTGTTTGTAAATTTGTGTTTTTGTTATATAGACTTTGAGAATTTTATGGGTATATATGATATTTGTAAAGTTGAGAGTTATGAGTAAAACAAAAGAGAATTTATGTCCCAATAACAAAATAGTTTAACAGAATTACAAAGTTAATAAAAACTACTTTTTGAATAACAAAAGATTTCCATTGAATTTAAAAGTCCATAAACCAATAAAAAAGAATCTAATAAAATTTTAAGACTTCATAAACCAATAACAATGGACTCTCTAAATTCTTTAATTTCTTTAAAATTTACCTTCCAATAACCTCCCCTACATGTTTATATGTTAGACTTGAGTCACTTAACACGTAACCATGTGAGAAAACTTATTTGTAAATGTGTTACGTGAGATTAGATTTCTAGGTAATTTCTAAGCTAAACTTTTTTTACCAGTTATTTTTCAAAAAAAAAAACTTTTTTTACCAGTTAGCAAAAAAAAATTAAAACAGAAGATCGTTTCTTCAGGTAGACTCTTGATTTTGTTGGCACTGATGCCAAAAAAGAGTTGGTATCATGTCTATGCATTGCATACTATAAAAGTCGGGTAAATGAAATTCACATCTTTATCTATAAACATTAAAATTTAGTTGTTTGTAAATAACTAAATACCAATCTGAACAAACCTGCTTTTATGGCCAAGTCACTTTCACCCTTTGTAATGAATTCACTTCAATATCTATAAGCAATCCCAATTCAGGGTTAACCTATACTGGTAACTTTTTAGCAAAAAAAAAAAAACTTATACTGGTAACTTCCATCTGTCTAAATTTAATTACAATCTCATTTTTATTTATATAACTGAGTTGTTGCAAGCGCCAAACAATGTACGTCTTAATGTCTTATTAAGAATGTGTTGTTGACGATTACCAGAAAATAATATGGACCAAATAATATATTCGGGAAAGGCTATTGAATACATAAACATCAATCACAGTATCTTACGGCAAGATAAGAAAGAAAGCAATCAATCATGTATATAGATGAGTTCAGTTTCAAAAAAATGTATATAGATGAGACGTAAAAGCAATAAACTTATAAAACTTTGATGTACTTCTAATATTAATTTATTTATCCTAATAAAACTTCTAATATGGGAGCGTATAACATTACATATTTATTGAGATTAAGCCTGTGATCCATTAATCTCGAAACAATTCCATTAACTTACACAACTTCAATAATCTCGTAGACCATTATTTTTGGATCGGAGAGAGCAACCCACTTTAGAACCGGTTAGAGTGCGGATAGATAAGATGCGCTGCGGAATTTACCATTGGGATTTGCTTCGATTATTCAAAAATACCTAAAAACTTACTCCATTGCGTGTGAAATTTTTGTTTACGTCCTAATCATTCATGCCACAAAGATCTTCAGTTTTACTTGCTCATCTCCGCTTCTTCACCCCATTCCAACTAAAAATTAAGATCCATCCGATCCATCCACTTCTAACCTCTTTATATTTTGAAAACAAAATTCTCTTAATTACGCATATATTTCTTACTCGGAGATGCCGACACAAAAGAACCGAAACTCATCATCATTGTCATTGTTTATGGTAATAAAGCATGTTAATCCACTGCTCCACCATTTCCTTGATCTCCTTTTCTATTTTTTTCTCATCTGCTTGGGCGTGGTAGTTGGAATCGTTGTTCATTCTTCTCTAGAAGCATCATTTTTGCCTTATTATCCAACCGTTCAAAGTGTTTCCCAACTCGTCCTCGTTGCATCTCCTCCTCCCCCTACTTCTGCTTCTCCTTTGTCTCTGAAAAATGAGCGCGAAATGTTTCTTACGCCACCGAAGAACACCATGCACAATATGGAAGACAACGAACTTTTTTGGAGAGCTTCAATGGATCCTAAGATCAGGAGTTACCCTTTCTCTCGAACCCCAAAGGTTGCTTTCATGTTCTTGACAAGGGGACCTTTACCTCTGGCTCCTCTATGGGTAAGATTCTTTCGAGGGTATGAAGGTCTTTTCAGTATCTATATTCACACCAATCCGTCTTACAACGAGTCCATCCCCCAAGGCTCGGTGTTTCACGGCCGCCGCATTCCAAGCAAGGTCAGCTTCTAACCCCATCGTTTATTTTTTCCTTTTATGTCTTTTCTCTTTTCCATTTTGGTTTATTGCAATAACAGCTAGGTTTGGAGAAAAGACAAATAGTGTTTAACCCATTCACAAAAAGACCACGATGACGTGTGTATATGCTCTCATTCTACATATGGTTGACCGTGTACTTAACCACTAACCTAATCACCCTTTCTGAACTAAATAGGTTCGATTAGTAATTAATTTGGTATAAATATATTATATCAAAACAATTACACAATTGACGATTACATAAATTTGTATCTAATCAATGAGAAAGTCACAATCTAAGGTCATTGTATGTATTAATGCAGAGAGTTGACTGGGGAGACGCAAACATGGTAGACGCAGAACGTAGGTTACTAGCAAACGCATTATTAGACATCAACAACGAGCGTTTCCTTCTCCTCTCCGAATCATGCATCCCTCTCTTCAACTTCACCACCATCTACTCTTACCTCATCAACTCCACTCAAACCCACGTGGACTCTTACGACCTCCCCTTCGGCCGCGTCCGCTACAACCGCCGCATGTATCCACACATCCACATGCACCACTGGCGTAAAGGCTCTCAGTGGTTCGAGCTAGACCGACACATGGCCCTGGAGATCGTCTCCGACACATTCTACTGGCCCATCTTCAAGGCATACTCTCGCTATCCGGACGAGCACTATATCCCCACGCTACTCAACTTGACGCCGAGCCCCGGGTCGCGTAACTCGAACAGGACGCTGACGTGGACTGACTGGGGGAAGCATAGGGCCCATCCGAGATCGTTTGGTGGGTCGGGAGTGAATGAGGAGTTCTTGAAGTGGCTTAGGAGGAGCGACAAAGAGTATTGTGAACACAATGGAGTGGATAAGTCGACAAGGCCTTGCTTTCTCTTTGCTCGCAAGTTTTCGTTTACTGCTTTGGATAAGTTGCTCCAGCTTGCATCCACCGTCATGTATTTCTGATCACTAATTTTTATCTGAAATTTGTAGTTTAAGTTGTTTTCATACGGTTTTAAGTTTGTAACTATCTTACAACTATATATACATGTATAGTCTTTAGTTGGACATGAAGTTTCAACTATATGCATAGCCTTTAGTTATCCCTCGCATCTTAGAATTCGGTAAGAAAATTATAAGAGTTTCAAAGGAGTCTTTTTTTTTTTTGAAGAATTACTTTGAAATTATATTTTGCAATTTTAGGGCTAGATTGTAAATTTCGTAGGTATGAGGTAAATTTGTAAATATCTTGAAACTCGAGGTCCTTTTTAGAAATTAATTTAGGGAAACCCTTGTTTCGTGTTCTTCTTCATCATACACACAATCTTCTTCGTCTTTCTCCTCTGAATTAGATGAGATTAGATCTTCCCATCTGGATCAATTGTCCCATCGTCTCTTTCGATTCGCGCAATTCCTCTTTTGTGATTGAAACTAAAAGGCTCAAAAACCATGAGTTCGAAGAAGGTGGAAGGGTCATCAGCTCCGGCGAATCGAAGAGACCCGTACGAGGTTCTCTGTGTAGCGAGAGACGCTTCCGATCAAGAAATCAAATCCGCTTACCGCAAATTAGCTCTCAAGTAATCTCCTTTCTCATTCTCAGATTCATAAAGATCTCTTCTTTGTTGTCAATTGAATCGAATTGAATTGAATTGAATTGAACTGGATCATGTTAATTAACTGTGCTAAGATCCCCTTTTTGGATTGTATTTGGATTTGGATTGAAACAGGTATCATCCGGACAAGAATGCTAACAATCCAGAAGCTTCTGATCTTTTCAAGGAAGTTGCTTTCTCTTACAGCATCTTGTCTGACCCAGAGAAGAGAAGGCAATACGACAATGCAGGGTTCGAGGTGATGCTTGTCTCTCTCTTGTTAGTCTTTATAAGAATGAATGTGAAAGAGAGGATTTTTTTTTAGCTGTAATAAGAGTTGTGTTCATATTAGGCTCTTGATGCTGATGGAATGGAAATGGAAATCGACTTGTCTAACTTGGGAACCGTAAACACTATGTTTGCTGCCTTATTCAGCAAACTAGGTGTGCCTATCAAGACTACTGTGTCTGCGAATGTTCTTGAAGAGGCTATGAATGGAACTGTTACTGTTAGGCCTCTGCCTATTGGTACATCTGTTAGCGGCAAGGTCTGAACTCTTATTTAGTGTCCCCTTGTGTATTTTTGGGGGATTGAAGTTATTATAATGTCTCATGTATCAGGTTGAGAAGCAATGCGCTCACTTTTTTGGAGTTACAATAAGCGAACAGCAAGCTGAGTCAGGGGTTGTTGTTAGAGTAACTTCATCAGCACAAAGTAAATTCAAAGTATGCTCCTCCTACTGTGCTCTTGTTAGATGTTTTCCCATCTAATCAACACCCTGTGACTAACTTTGGTATATATGTCTTGTCTTCTTCCAGTTACTTTATTTTGAGCAAGATTCAAGTGGCGGCTATGGATTGGCCTTACAGGTACTGAAAAGAATAATTACTCTCTTGCTGAAGTGGTCTACAGATGAGAAAAAAAAACAGGCAGATGCAGTAGTCTTGATAGGAAAGAATGTTGATTCTTTAACCAGCATCTTGCTTCGATTTGTTTCTTGTAGGAAGAGAGTGAGAAAACAGGCAAGGTGACGTCAGCTGGAATGTATTTCTTACATTTTCAAGTATACCGAATGGATTCAACTGTCAATGCGGTATGCAAGTCCTGAAACCTTTAATCGTTCAAACTTTTTAGAATAGGCAGAGGTACTAAAGAAATCCAAAATTGTGGTTATGGTGCAGTTAGCTGCAGCCAAGGACCCAGAATCTGCTTTCTTCAAGCGTTTGGAAGGTCTTCAACCTTGTGAGGTCTCGGAACTGAGAGCTGGCACTCATATATTTGCAGTCTACGGTATGTAATCATTACTCTCTTTCTCTGCCATAGCTGGAGCTTTTTTCTAAGACCTTAGTCTTACTCGTCTCTAATTACTCTTCAGGTGATAACTTCTTTAAGACTGCATCCTACACAATTGAGGCACTCTGTGCCAAGACCTATGAGGAGACGACAGAGAAGTTGAAGGAGATTGAAGCTCAGATATTAAGAAAGAGAAACGACTTGCGGCAATTTGAATCAGAGTACCGAAAAGTAACTTTCTACTGTTAAGAGCTTGGTCAGTACTTAGGGAGACTTGTAACCTGAACCACCTGATGATTTGTTTGCAGGCTTTGGCTCGCTTTCAAGAAGTTACCACCAGATATACCCAGGAGAAGCAAACTGTATGTTTAAAAATCTCTTTTCGCTTTATTCTTTGTTTCATTTTCTACTGTGATTAATAAGCAATGTTTCTAGCGACAAATATGCATTTGATAGGCAATAGCATATCAGATCATTCTTGTTCCTAGGAAGCCTCTTGGTGTTTGAGAGAGTCTTAGAAATCTCTACAACAAATCTCTTGTTTTACTTTCTTCATATGTTGCTTACTTGACACGTTACTTTGTTTAGAAATATTAGAAGCCTTAATGATTCCACTATATATATGTTCTCTGTTTGATCTTAATAGCATTCTTGTTTCTGTAAACTTTTTTTTTTGCTACAAGTGCTATAGTGTTTGATTTGTCTTCTTTTGGGTGATGGTGAAGGTGGATGAACTGCTAAAGCAACGGGACTCCATTCATTCGTCCTTTTCTGTTGTCAAGACACCAAGCGGCAACAGCTTGAGCAATGGAAGTAGCAGCAAAGCTCAGGGAGATGAACCAAAAGGCGATGGTGATAGTCCAGGAGAAGAAGGGGGAGCAGAGAGTAGAGACAAATCGAAAAGGAAATGGTTCAACTTGAACATAAAAGGATCTGATAAGAAGCTTGGTTGATCCAAATGGTCGCTTTGTTCCTGTGTCGGAATCTCAAGTCTCATTGGTGTTTTTGTTCATTCCTTCGTGGGTACTGATGGTGTTGTCACTGATATTATCATTGTGTGCGTTATATGTTCATTTGAATATGATCCATAAGCTCTTTTAGTGCAGAAGGATTGTTGTGGTCATAGGAAAGCTTTTCAAGTTGGAATATGCAAACATTTATTTATTGTAAGTTTTTGAAGTTGGGTATAGTTTCCTGAATTTAAAAGTAACATTATTAGTATATGTTATAAATAATAAAATATGGATTTTAAGTCTAGTAGAGAGGAAAGTCGGGACTGATGCTTTATATCAGTTTCAAACTTTATTTTATGTGCATGCATGAAGTTGTTAGTTTTTCCTTATTGAAAGTATTTTAAAAGTTATTGTAATGTCAAATGACTAAGCTCAACTAATATCGTTAATATGTTGCAAAGATGTCATAAAAGTCAAGGATTATGTGGTATTCCATATTATTTTTATAATATCATTAATATCGTATAATCGTCTGTAACATTTCTCCGAGTTTATAATAGCATAATATATCCAGTGTTAAAAAAAACGACAAAAATAAATCATTTTTTTCTTACTTTTGAGGCCATTGGATTAACAGCAAGTTTAGAATTGATTGGTGTAATCAAGTTTTCTTTAATGGCATTAGAGGTTTTCTACTGGTTATAAGAAAACAGAAGCGATATTTAACGAAAATTAATAAACAAAAGAATAGCTCGATATATCCATAACAATTGGGTGGTCCAAAAATATATATAAAAAAGATTATCAACCAGCTTAGGCTTTCATACCGGTTTGTGGTGACTTACATAAAAATAAGCACACAAATTCTTTTTTCTTTGAAAAAAGGGCTCAAGCACACATGTGTGTCTTGTGTGATAAATTTTTTATATGTCTTGTGTGATATATAACATGACATAAAGTATATTATAAACAAATTTTGTAACGTCCGGTTATACTTATCGTTGCAACTTAGTTTGACTAGATATGCCTTGACTACCTTCGAAAAAAAAAACTTAAGGCGTTTTCACGATTTTTGGCGCTTCGAGTCTCTGGACTTAGCAAGTAGCAACCAGTAAATGGATCAGGGCATCGGTAAGATACGTGTTCAAAACACATGTTTCAAGAGTATCAAGACACATGTATGAGAATTGGAAGCTACACAAGAACTGAAAGTTAAAACAGAGGTTTACTAGTCAATTCAAAGCCCATAATAGCCGAACCGATACTTGAGTGGCTGGCTGTTTACGTTTGATGTTTATGATAAGAATCAACAATCTGAATCATATCTATGGAAAAAACATGGGTTCATGTAATATATATACTGCATACGAATTGCACATATATATATATAGCATACGAATTTTAAAAATCAGTTTGAACAAATGACTGAGTGCAATAGTTTTCTCTGTTTGACTGTGATCGTAAACTAATAAAAAGTTTTAAAACGGAAGAAATCATCAGATTCAAATAGTATTATTTTGAGGACTGAGAGCTAATCATTTCGATTGGGTAATAAAATTCTTCTCACATTTACACTTAGTATTTTTTTTTTGGAACTACACTAGGTATTTCTTCATCTTAAAGACTTGGACACAACCTAATCAACTGGTATTTTAAAAGAACAAAAGAAATACTAACAGCTTTCCATGGTTGCTTCCCCGATCTGAGGCATAAAACGTGGCTGCTTACTTTAGCCAAAAAAAAAGCTTATATCTGAGATTACGGTTTCATGGCAGTATGGCACCGTTATGCAGTACAACTCTTAATCATAATTATTAATATATAGCTAGTTGCAAAAAAAATTATTAATATATAGCTTAAATGGCTAAAAGGCTACAATCACATGTACAAAGGATTTATCAGATACATTCAGAACCGAGTATTAAAGTAACCAAATTATTGGGTGTTTTTTATGAACATCGTTTCTATACACATACAAATTGTTATTTTCTGATATATTTTTATAAAATAGGATGTGTTTATACATAAGTTTTAATAATTTTTAAGAAAATCTTTCTTTAATTTACTAATGTACAGAAACTTTAAAGTTGAGTTGCATGAAAATAATTGATACGTGAAAGCAGATGCGTCCTAGCAAATAGTAACCAAATTATTGGGTGTTTTTTATGAACATCGTTTCTATACACATACAAATTGTTATTTTCTGATATATTTTTATAAAATAGGATGTGTTTATACATATATATATATACTAAAGTTTTAATAATTTTTAAGAAAATCTTTCTTTAATTTACTAATGTACAGAAACTTTAAAG
>OVBX01002078.1:0-21995 GCA_900406325.1 Erucastrum elatum | reverse complement strand
GGGTATTGTTTTGGGTTTGACTCCAAGTTTTGAGTCACAATTGGCAATTCTCCCTAATTTCTAACCTAGATTTGAGATTACTCAATAAATTTAAAATTAGATATGACTTTATATATATATATATATATGTGCTATTTATAAAATTGTGTTTGTTAAGTATTAAAATCTTTTAATTAGCTAAATATTAGGTAATTTAATGTAACACCTATAATTTGTAAGGAAACTCATATTTATCATGTTTTTGTAAATTTATTTAAAAAGTTGTATTATCTTGTAAATACGATAAAAATCCAAGGACATAATCTTAATTTTTTAAAATATAATTCTGCTTTAATAGTATAGATATAGACTAAATTCAATCAGGCCGATTCATTCTTTAAACAAAAACAACACCAATACAGTGTATATACTCGTATAAGTTTTAGTTAGTATGAAGACCAACAAAAGATTAGATCCTAAAATGATAAATTTAATGAAATATTGAAGTAGTATCTAAAATATCAAATTTAGAAACTACAAGTGATGAAATATCTTCATGTATTATATATTATAACTTGTAATAGCTAAAAACGGGAAAAATGTTATTAAAATCATCAAATTCAAATTTGGTTGAAATAAAGCATCAACTTATCCGTAAACCAAAAAAAACACTCAACTTTTATTGACGAACCATTTTAATCATAAATTTTCGTTGACCATATCATTTTAGGCATATTGTTAGTCAACATTTATAGTTGACTAATAACATGCCTAAAATAGCTTTTAAAGTTGATGTTTTTTTTGACACAAATATAAATCAACATTTTTTTTCAGAATCTTTTTTCAGAATCTTAAATTGAATATATATATATTATAATTATAACACTAATAATAAAATAAAAAAATAAAAAAATGATTCAAACCAAAAATATATATGTTTTCATTTTATCAAAGTAATAGTTTATATAATTTTCATTTATATATAAACAACACTCCAAATGACAAGCAAAAAACAGAAACCAAAACACGTAATGTAATAAACTCGTCAAACATAGCTCCGCTTTTTGTTTTCCTTCGATCAGATTAAGATCCAGACAATGAATCAAGATCTTTACGAACCAATGGCGGAGATCATGCCAAATATCATAACAGCAATGTCGTATCTCTTGCAGAGGGCATCGGAGACCAACGACCATCTGAGCCAGAAACAGAGGATCTCATGTTTCCATGGAATAACCAAACCTTCCATCTCAATCAGAAGCTACCTCGAGAGGATCTTCAAGTACGCAAACTGCAGCCATTCGTGTTACATAGTCGCGTATATATACTTGGATCGGTTCATCAAGAAACAGCCATCATCGTCGATCCCGCATCCAGATAAGGTACTTGTGTTTCTTCTTTGTGTTGTGTAATGATGGGAGTTATGATATTGAAAAATAGACCTCTTCTTAGTGGTGGACCCCTTTTGATAGGTAGAGAAAGGTGGGGAAGATGATCTCTTTGTAAGTAGCTACTGAGGAGGTGTCATTGCTGTTGCAGATGGTGTTTCTAGGTAATCCGTTCAAAAACGGTTTTAAAATTCTTCGCTTATGCTTTAGTTCTTGTGGGTTTATCTTGATTTTTGATAAAGTTTGTATCTTTTAATCTCAGCTGGGCTGAACAAGATGTTGATCCTTCCTTGTTCTCGAAAGAGCTCATGGCTATGATTCTCGTCTAGTTGATGATGAAGAGGTAGTTTTGGTAAAGTTTATATCTTTTAAGTGATTTCTTGCTTCTAATTCATCCTTTGTTTTTTTTTGGAACAGGTGAGATATGATCCTGGTTTCCTCATTGACAAAGCTCATACCGCAACTACTTCCAGAGGTTCTGCAACAATGTGAGATTTGAATTATAATCCTATCCTCATCGCTATTCTTTTCAAATGCTGTTTTTCGATAGCTTGATGTGGTGGTTATTGGTGAAGCAGTATTGTAGCTATGTTTGAAGAAGTTGGTGTTCTGAAAATAGGCAATGTTGGAGACTGTGGACTTAAGCTTCTTCGTCAAGGTCTTTTGCCCTTTCTTCTTATCCTTCTCTATAACCTGAGATACTGATTCATTCTCATTCTGCAGGTCAGATCATTTTTTTGACTACTCCAAAAAAACATTACTTTGACTGTCCCTACCAACTAAGCTCTCAAGGGTCTGCTCAAACATATCTAGATGCATCGGTAAAACAATCTCTACCAGTATTCATGTTTTGTTCTAGTACTCAGTGGCGAACCTAGTAAAGCCAAGAAGGTGGCAAGTGCCCCCACAAAAATTTCAAATTTTGCATAATAAACCTCAAATTTTAGTTATTTTTGCTAACTAAATATCATATCTTAGCCATAACTTTAATTTTATATGTGATTTGCCCCATAAAAAAAGATTTCTACATTCGCCACTGCTAGTACTGTCCCTCTGTAACACTCTTCTTATTACTTCAAGCAGTTTAATATAATGGAAGCACAGAAAGGAGATGTGATCGTGATGGGTTCAGACGGGCTTTTCGATAACGTGTTCGATCATGAGATTGTAAATATAGTGACCAAACTTACAGATGTGGCTGAATCGTGTACGTATCATATAAAGTTAACTAATCTGCCTTCGTATATAATCTGAAAAGTGACATTATTTTTTTGGTACAACTATGACAGCGAGATTATTAGCTGAAGTGGCGAGTAGCCATTCAAGAGATCCAGGCTTTGAATCTCCATATACACTGGAAGCAAGAGCCAAGGTAGGTTTTAAAACTTTGATATCTCCCCTTTGATTATCTATAGCAGAACTTATGGTGGAGCTTATGCAGGTACTGGAGCTTGGAATGAATTTCCTAGCAGCAGATGATATGAGTGCCATACTTCCTGTGAAACTAAGGAAAAGGCTTGGTTTTGGGATGTGGACGAATTTGCATTTGACGGGAATGCAGGTCGAAGGAAAGATAATAACAGCTTTCCTTTTCCTTTGCTTTATCTGAATGTGATCTTTTAATGTCTAATGTTGTGACTTAATGAAAAATAAACAATATCTGTCTCATTTTAATAGAACATCTCAGTTTTGTTTTGATTCTTGAACTATGTTTGTGTCACAAGATGTCTCTCTTGCTAGAAGATATAATACAAAATGAAAAAAAAATTATTTACTAAGATACAATAAAAAATCCTACCAATAATCTACATTTTTGGGTTTGTCCTAAACAATGTCTCTTAACATCAAAATAATTATTGAATAATCTAAAGACTTAATTTTAAGTCATACTAATAACGTTGCCCTTCGTAGGTTTATACTTTATAATCACAAGAATCTTGGTCTCAGCTAAATTCATGGATGACTTGAAAGTAAATCATTCTGAGGCTAATCTATTGAAATTCACTAATCAACAGATGTTTGATTAATTTATAATATATTTATTTTATTTAACAACTTCAGGTGTTATAACAATGGATGTTACGCTCAAGTTGGAGGAATAAGCAAAGAGGAGATGAACATGCTTGAGCTTGATTTCTTGTTCGGAATCGGGTTTCAGCTAAACGTTACCGTTTCTACTTTCAATAACTATTGCTCTTTTCTACAGAGACAGATGGTGATGTTGAGAAAGATGAATTCACTGTTTGTCGAACCTTCTCTCTCGTTCAGAAGCTCTTTTGAGACCAAGCTTGTGATGAATACACTCGAGGAAGACTCTTTCATTACTTACCACAACAAGAAACAACTAGCTGCTGCTTGATCATTATCAGTGTATAGATTATATATATGCATGTATGTAGCAGATACATGCATTCGTCTCTTATAAAGACCATTTACCTGATAAATCTTATGGTTTGTACTTTTTTCATTGTGTAGTTATAATGGACGTTTCCACAAAATAAAGTGGAAACATGATTTTTAAAAATTCTAGTATGAAAATGTTTTGGAAACATTTATAAATATATACATATATACACATACAAATATATGAATAATTAACATGTGACTATAATTGTCTTCTTCTGTTAAACCTATCTAAAAATATATATCAACAAATAACAATTTTTATGTTAAATATGCGAAAATAAAATAAGTAATAGTTAATATCAAAATCATATTAAAATTTTAAAATACAAGATATCCAATACTTAATTATTAGGTATTTTAACTCAAAATAAGAATACAACTTATAAAATTTGTTTTAAAAAGTTTTTTCATTTTTCAAAATAGAATCACAAGATTTTAAAGTGGAAACATAAATTTCTACTAAGTTTCCAAAACGATATTTTTAAGAAACGAATTTATAGTGAGTTTTCACAAGTTTCCAAGAGATTCCGATTCCAAAATGTTTCTAAAATTGGAAACGAACTTTTATCCGGGTTTCCATGCAACCTAGCTAAAAACATATCTTTTTTCTTTTGAAAACAAAAAATAGTTTTATGGTTGTAGCAGACTGTATGTTTCCTTACATTTAGAGACACATGCAAATACATTTTAAGATACGTCGAGCACATAATCCATATATAAAACACGCAAGAGAAAGGAAGTTACATTTTAAAAGGGTACCAAACCTAATAACCTTGATATTGCAAACACTTATACCACTCCCAAACCTTTTTTAAGTTGAGAGAACTTAAAAGTTCATCATGGATGAGACTTATTACCGTGGCTCAATGTGGCAGCTGCACCTTCGTAACCACCACCGCCACCACCTCCACCGGACCGACCATTTCCGCTACCGTAACCGTACCCACCACCACGTGCTCCGCCACCTCCAGAGCCATATCCATATCCGCTACCTGAACCGGATCCGGATCCAAACCCGTATCCGGATCCTCTTCCCCACCCGGTAGGCGATCTACCCGAACCCGCCCCGTAACCCCATCCGGATCCTGGAGCAGAGCCCCAACCCCAGTTGTACTCCCAATTGGGCCCACGACCCGACCCACTTTCGCCTTGGTAGTTTTGGCCTGGTTGCATGTCACCTTTCGACCATGCGAATGGACGAGAAACTGAAGTCTCCACAGTGATAAGAAAGAGCAAACCTAACAAGAGTCCTCTAATCATTTTCTAAATTTTGTGCAATAAGGTTTTTTTATAGATCTTTTAGATTTTGTTTTGCTCTGAGGTTATTATAAGAAAGCTTCTCCCACAGCTTATATAGGCAACCGCATGAAGCATCATTAAAATGCAACGGTCCGTGATTAGTGGTTTTTTTTTGTCAACGACTAGTGGTTTTAATAGTGTGAGATGGGCCAGACCCACCCTTTTCTGAATTCTTGCCAAAATTTTGAGGAAAAAGATAAACAAAATAAGACATTGCAAAATCTCCTAAACTGCTACACATGTTGTGAACTAGTATACACTAAGATTAATTTTTACTTAAGAAGTTGTTATCAAGTTCACAACTGTAAATAGGCACCACCGCCCTACCAATATAATAAGAGGATCAATCATGAAGTCACTAGCTACTGACATATTTTTAACCTTTTCTTGTTTTAAATATCAGTTACCACTCAAAGAGTATCTTCTTTGTCTCTAGCATAATTATCAAATATACAGAATATGTCAAAAAAAATGATTAGATATTTGATATTACTGAGATGCTTGAGTTTTTTAAAGTACAAAATATTATCTTCAAGAAACCCTTTGAGATGTGTTTCACCATCAATCCCACTAAGAAATATTACTAATTGCGGCTTGTTGTTATGAAATACTCAGCATCATCTTCATCATTACAACATAAATTGTAGATAAAAACCATTGACAACTGAAAATTGTAGATAAATCACTATTTCATCTTTATAATAAATCGTACGCTACCACTTCAGTCAAAGCGATCTACTGGATTTTGCATGATATCGCTTAGCTATCATGCTCTATTTTCCAGAATTTAATATGTCTTTACACCATAAGAAGACAATAAGTCTGATTCTTTGGTTAAACTGGTTCCGAGCCCCTAGGGTTATTGTAATGATGCAGTTTTAATGAATGTTTTTGGATCAAAATTTCAGGATTAACCGAGCGATATTGATGAACGAACCTGATATATCATGTTTTCAAAGAACACTTGAACAATTTGAACTAGCTAGGATATTATCGATTGACTAATCCAACTCAGTTGAAAACGATCCAAACAAACATTTGCTTAGTAAACTCATACACATTGCTTTGACATTTAAGTTTATTCAAAAATTGGAATCAATAATCTATCCAAGCTTAATTTATTTAAAAATAAAACAAAATGCGATTTCTTACATATGTACAAGATCATATGGCCTGATATTGTATATGTTAATTTAAAAAGGTTTTATATAAGCTCGTTGTTTGTGAAAGTCCTTTTGAATGATGATATTATTCCGCAAGTATGGAAATAAAAATGTGTGTGCATTATTAGAGTATAGAGTGATTAAACCAACATTTTTGATTGAACCAATGGTTTAATATGTTAACCGGTTCTGTATGTTGTATATAAAAGGAACTAGAGTGTACGATACAGTTGAGAAGATGAATACAATACATTTTACATCCTAACTAACTCTCTCTTGATTCTTTGAGCTCAACGTCTAATATGGTATCAGAGCGGTGAGATCTCCGTTTTTCTGTTCGTTTTCGTCGATCTGAGCTCCGATCAAGTTCATTTCTTCTCCGATTTCATCTCCGATCAGCTTCATTTCATGATTTGATGGTATGAGTGTCTCCGTATCTCTCATCATCTTCGTTGAATCGTTGTATCTGGAGTTTCTTGCGTTGTATCAGTTCATTTCGGTGGTGATTGCTCTCTCGATCGTGCGTTCTTCAGCTGATCTTTGTTGATTTTGATTGGGCGACTCTTTCTTGGATTCGATTCTTCTCTGTTCGTCGTCTTTCTTCACAGTGATTCTGTTATGCCGATCTCATATGCGAATGTTGTTACCTCGTCTTCAACGCCTCCGCCTAATCCGAATCAATCGATGCCACGTCCTGATACTGCGTCTCTTCAAGATCCGAATTCAAATCCGCTCTACGTTCATCATGCTGATCACGCTGGTATTGCTCTTGTCTCAGAGAAACTAGCTGGATTAGGGAATTTCAATACTTGGCGTAGATCGATGCTTATGGCTTTAGGTGCTAGAAACAAAGCTGTTTTTGTGGATGGATCTTATCCGGAATTGCCTAGTGATCATCCTGACTTTGCCTCTTGGTCACGCTGCAACAATATTGTTTGTACGTGGATTGTAAATGCCGTGGAGAAATCGATAGCAAAGAGTATCATGTACTTAGATACTGCTCGTCAGATGTGGCTTGATATTCATGACCAGTTCAAGCAGAGTGATGGACCAAGAAATGCTGAGATTAAACAGCAAATCTTTGCTGAGATTCAAGGTTCACAGAGTGTGAGTGACTACTACACGAAGTTGAAGCAATTGTGGGAAGAGTTAAAGAATCATGAAAGTCCGTATACTTGCTGTTGTAGTCGTCCAGATTGTTCAAGTCTGAAGCGTATCTTACAGAGAGATGAGCAAGATAAGATACTGAAGTTCTTAACAGGACTAAACGACTCGTTTACAGCAACTAGAGGACAGATTCTGATGATGGAGCCTCGCCCGAACATTGCCAAAGTTTCCAATCTCATTTCTCAGGAGGAGAGGCAACATTCTATGAAGAACACAAGTGCTGTCACATGCCAAGTTTCTCAGTCTCAGGCCTCTGATGAGAATGTGGTTGCTGCATATAACAATGGTTATAATAGGAACAAGAATCGTCCTATTTGCTCACACTGCGGTCTTGCTGGTCACACTATTCAACGCTGTTACAAGCTCCATGGTTTTCCTCAAGGATACAAGCAATCGACCACATCTAAGCCGCAAAGTCAGCCTTCTAAACCATCACAGAACTGGCCTCCTCGCAAGGAGAATGTTGCTAATCTGGTTGTACAAGATTCGGGTGGTATTACTATGCACAATCAACAAGGTGTTTGCTTGGGAACAGTCACTTCTGAACAAGTCAATCAGCTCCTCAGTGCCCTGACTACACCTACTCTCGGTGACAAATTGTCTCAGATTTCAGCCAGCACGATTAATCTTTCAGATGGCACAGCTTCTACACCCAAACCTCAACCTCATCTCATTCCTCATTCCATTTCTTCTCTTCCCCCACCAGGTAACAAAAACAACCCTCATTATATTTCTGCGGGAATGACGAATGATCCAACGTTAGTACATGATGCTTGGATTATTGATACGGGTGCTAGCTGTCATGTTTGTGCTGAATTGACCTTGTTTCAAACTACTAAAAGTATCACTGATACGGTTGTGACTCTTCCTGATGGTAGTAGAATTCTTGTGACTGTGTCTGGTACAATAGTTCTCTCTGCATCATTGACAATATTTGATGTTTTGTATATTACTCAATTCAAGTTTAATCTTTTAAGTATAAGTGCCTTGACTAGAGATAGTACTATTTCGGTTTTGTTTTCTTCAAACTCTTGTTACATTTTCCCTGATAATCCTTTCGCTATTCAGGCGCATATTCAGGACTCCATGATTGGGAGGGGTAGCCTTCAACGCAGTCTCTATGTCTTCGATAATGATTTCTCTGGAAACATGTCTTCTGCAAATCATTTTGAAGCTTTTTCGGTTTTACAAAACTCCACAGACGTTTGGCATCAACGGTTGGGTCATCCTTCGTTTCAAAAGATTCAAATTCTTTCAAAACTTCTTCATTTACCTGCTTGTAAGAGTGATTGTACGAGTCATTGTAGTGTTTGTCCATTAGCTAAACAAAAACACATGTCTTTTCCTTATAATCCTCATCTTTCAAAGTTACCTTTTGACTTGATTCATCTTGATGTTTGGGGTCCTTTCAAGACTCCTACACATGATGGATACAAGTATTTTTTCACAATAGTGGATGATTGTACTAGAGTGACTTGGTTGTATCTGCTTAAAAATAAGAGTTCTGTTATTACAGTGTTTCCTGAATTCTTACGTTTTATACAAACTCAATATCAGGCTAATGTCAAAGCCATTCGATCTGATAATGCACCAGAACTTGCTTTCACAAATCTTTTGAAAGAACATGGCATTGAACATTATTTTTCGTGTCCTTACACACCTCAACAAAACTCAGTTGTTGAAAGAAAACATCAGCATATCTTGAATGTTGCTAGAGCTTTGCTTTTTCAGTCTAAAGTGCCTTTACTGTACTGGGGAGAATGCATACAAACTGCCATATATTTGATCAATAGAACTCCCTCTCCGGTTTTGAAAAATAAATCTCCTTTTGAACTTTTACAAAATAAAATCCCTTCTTATGATCATCTTAAAGTTTTTGGTTGTTTGTGTTATACTTCTACTCTTCAAAAGGATCGTGATAAATTTTCTCCTAGAGCTAATTCTGGAGTGTTTCTTGGTTATCCTCATGGATACAAAGGTTATCGAATTTTAGATACAACAACAAATACTATCATCATTTCAAGAAATGTAGTTTTTCATGAAAATATTTTCCCGTTTGCAAAAGATTTTAAGTCATCTGAGTATGATGCTTCTTTGTTTGATCAAGATGTATTGCCTATGCCTGCTCCTGACTCTTCTTTTCCTGCAGATTTTGATTTAGGTTCTGATATACTTTCGTCTATGTTTGTTGATGAACCTGCAATTTTTCCTGCTCATAATGATACTTTGTCTCCTCCTATACCTGTACATGTGTCTACTGATTCTGCTGTTTCTAATGCTAGTTCTTTGCGTGATACTTGTGCTCCTAGTACATCTTCAATTCCTGTTGCATCAGAAATACCTAGTACTGGAACAAGGTCAAAACGGCAGACTAAAGCACCTGCATATCTAGATAAGTATCATTGCTATCTCTTGGATCATTCGTCTGAACCAGCGAATCATCCCACTCATACCACTTCATATCCCATTTCATCCTTCTTATGTTACGACAAGTTTGACCCAGAACATAAAAATTTTATCCTCTCTATCACTACCCAAAAGCTACCAAAGAACTTTGCTGAAGCTGTTCTGTTTAAGGAATTTAATCTTGCTATGAAATCTGAAATGGGTTCTCTGGAAGCTACTGGTACTTGGACAGTTTGTGAACTGCCTCCTGGTAAACATCCTGTTGGTTGTAAATGGATTCACACAATCAAGTACAATCCAGATGGTACGATTGAGAGACATAAATCTCGTCTAGTAGCCAAGGGTTATACGCAGCTTGAAGGTTTAGATTACTTGGACACTTTCTCGCCTGTAGCCAAGATTGGTACACTTCGTCTTCTACTGAGTCTTGCTGCTGCGAGGAATTGGTCTATCACACAGTTGGATATCAGTAATGCGTTTCTCAATGGCGATTTGGATGAGGAGATATATATGCGCTTACCTCAAGGTTATGAGGAGGTAACTGGTAAGAAGGTTCCTCCCAATTCTGTCTGCAAGCTCCATAAATCTCTATATGGACTCAAGCAAGCGTCAAGGCAGTGGAATCAGAAGCTCTCCAGTGTGATTCTTGGTGATGGGTTTATTAGAACACACTCTGATCATTCTCTCTTCATCAAATACGTTGATAATGTGTTCTTGGCGGTTCTAGTCTACGTTGATGATATTCTGATTGTGGGGAATGATGCTTCGGCCAGTACGAGATTCAAGAACATGTTACAGTCTGCATTCAAACTACGTGACCTTGGACCAGCAAAGTATTTCTTGGGTTTTGAGATTGCACGTAACAAGACTGGTATCTCCTTGAATCAACGCAAGTACACGTTGGAGTTACTTGAAGAAGCGGGTTACTTGGGATGTAAACCTCTCTCTGTTCCTATGGAACCTAATCTCAAGATGTCTGCTAAGTCGGGTACTCTACTTTCTGATCCTACAGTTTACAGGCGATTTGTAGGTAGACTGTTATACTTGACTCACACGCGTCCTGACATTACATATGATGTTCATAAGCTTAGCCAGTATATGTCCGCTCCTACTGATACTCACCTGCATGCTGCATATCGAGTACTTCGTTACCTGAAGAATGATCCCGGCCAAGGTCTTTTCTACTCTGCTGCCTCTGATTTAAAGCTTACCGCTTACTCCGATGCAGACTGGGCTGCTTGTCCGGATTCTCGTCAGTCTGTTACAGGTTATTGTGTCTTTCTTGGTGACTCATTGATCTCTTGGCGATCCAAGAAGCAACAAACTGTGTCACGGAGTAGCTCTGAGGCTGAGTACAGAGCCATGGCGGATGCGACATGTGAGCTCATTTGGTTATCTATTATCTTGACTGAGATGCATTGTGCTCCGTTGCTTCCTGCTGTTCTCTTTTGTGACAACCAGTCTGCTCTATACATTGCTTCTAATCCCGTCTATCATTAGAGGACGAAGCATGTTGAAATCGATTGTCACGTTGTTCGTGAGAAACTTCAGAGTGGCTTCTTGAAAACTCTCCATGTTCATTCTGCGCTTCAACTTGCTGACATTCTAACGAAGGCTGTTCAACCTGCTCTGTTCAAGTCGTTAATGAGCAAGATTGGCATCCACAGTTTGTGTCTTCCATCTTGAGGGGAGGGTATTAGAGTATAGAGTGATTAAACCAACATTGTTGATTGAACCAATGGTTTAATATGTTAACCGGTTCTGTATGTTGTATATAAAAGGAAACTAGAGTGTACGATACAGTTGAGAAGATGAATACAATACATTTTACATCCTAACTAACTCTCTCTTGATTTTTTGAGCTCAACGTCTAATATGCATATTCAGGAAGTAACATTTATAGTTGCAGAGGAGTAAAAGCATAAATGTTGAACAGACCGGTTCAAGTTTGTATTGAGGAAGCGCCGTCAATGCTGTTTCTCGACGCCGGCGGCGTAATAAGAGCTCGCCGGCGTCGCCCCTGTCCCTCTGCAACCATGGCTCTCTTGTTCCTCTCGGTCACTCACTCCTCGCTGGCTCCTCCGTGTGACGTCTTCAACCTCCTCGTTTCAACTCTCCTCAAGCCGAGGACTCTTGAGGCCTTTGTTGTCTCGGTTGGTGGTCTGAGTCTCACTAGAGCCAGGTCGAGTATCACTTCACCTGTTTCTTTCGTCGTCGCTCCCGCTCGTTCACAACTCCTCGTCACCGTTCATCTTCTCCATTCAAACCAAATCTCTGCAACTAGTCTCATCATCACCACCGGATCTACTCTCGTCGTCACCACCGGATCTACTCTCGTCATCACCACCCCTCCTCCAACTCGCGCCGTCGTCGCTCCTCCACCTAGCGTGAGGGAAAGAACCAGATCTGCTCAACCTGGAGGTAGACTTACTGGATCTGTTAACCACCTCCATCCCGCCACAACTCCGAGCTCCACACTGTCTCAGCCACGTATTAAGCGTCTCTGTTCCTCGCCGGAACGAGCCAATTTCAGACGTCCGCTTCACCCACGCTTATCCTCCACTCTGTCGCAGCCGCTAACTCCCCTCCTTCCCCCATTGGTCGATAAAATTTCGAGAAAACCAATGTTTGTCATCAGCTCCAGCCACCGCCTCCTTTCAACCCCCGCTAGCTTCCTCACAGGTCCGTCCGATTATACATCCGACATTGAGGAAGCTCCAACCCACCAAGGTTTCTATGGAGCTAAGCTACATGTATTAGATCTCCGTCTCCTAGTTACCGCCGGATCTATTGTGCAAGAGTGTTGTTTCGCCAGATTTTCTCACGAAGTTTTCATCGCTGCGTCTCTATCACACTACGCCGTCTCAAGCATCGACGGTTCTTCACAAAACCGGATTTGTCGCCTGAATGATCTCCTCGTCGCTGGAACTATTGTGCAAGAGTGTGGATTCGCCAGATTTACTATCCTCATCACCGCTGCGTTTCCATCACATTACGCCGTCTCAAGCATCGACGGTTCTTCACAAAGTCAACTATGCGACCTGAAGAAAAGAGTTGGCCCTAAGAAACGCTCTTACCTCTGTATGCTCGATTTCATCTCCAAATGCATCAATGGCGTCGGAGAAGAAAGGTGTTTCAACCGACTTATCATCTCGCTTACCGATCTTTTGATTCCTGGAACCATTGAGATTCACCTAGTCTCCCGGGACATATTAGACGGTTGCCGAGCTGACCTCTTTCGTTTGACGGGTAACGTAGTCTATATTGGCTTTCCACCCCTCTTCCAACCCCTTTTACTAGGGTATTTCAACGTCTTTTCAGACTATTTGAAGCTCTTCCGAGCTGTGGTTTCAAGGATTAAAGTGAAGAATTTCTGCGGATCTCTCTACTTCGAGCTAGCCTCTCCTTGCAACACTTCTATCCTTTATTTTACTGCTTTGTTTGTCTTTGTTTTTACCCTACCGTCGAGCTTACCTCCGATTGTACTCGCTGAAACGCTTTAGATTTGAATTAATGAATTGTGTTACAAAAAAAAAAAAAAAGTTTGTATTGATCTCTGTTATCCTGTTCCCTCCCAAACAGAACATTTTCAATGTCGATTGTCATTTGATTGCATGTTTTTTAATCTCTTTTGCCATGTAATCAAGCATAGAGGTCGAACGGTTTGTGTAAAACAACGTGTGACGTTAAATGTTCATTTTCGTAATGATATTTACTATTTAGCAAAAAAATTCAACAGTTTAAAACAACTTTGTAATCCATTCATATTCGACGTGTAAATGTAAATGGAGTATATACATAAAAATTGTTTTAATATACTAGATGTTAACTGTTAACTGATATTTTTTTAAAATATTTTATTGATCAAAAAGAACAATTTATTTCGTTAGCTTGTACTTATGTTTGTCTACAGTTGTTTATTGCTTTGTGGTGTGTTATGGCTGTTTTGTTAATTGTATTTATCCTTAATGATTTGTACTCTTTCCACATGTTTTACACTAATCCACAAGTTTAACACAAATCAGTAAGTTTTATAGTAATTTTGTTATCTCCAGCAATTATTTAGATCTATAGTGCATACTGGAAGTTGTATATGGCTCTGAGAAATATCTAAAGGATCCTTTTAGGAATGATGGCAGCTATGAACATATTTTCAACGGAAAACGGTCCACACGCACAACTTCCTACCGTGGAGCAACTACTATATGCTGTCGCATTTAGGATATTATCGAATATTAATATTCATAATATATATATTCGTTATATATACATATACATATCTCTTAAAAAAATATCTGAAAGCTCACTACTAGATTCAACATATATACCGCATGTTATGAATTAGGCAAAGGGCATCACATAGTGCTTCTTACATCAATTTTCTAGTTTTACAAAAATATCTAGAAAATGGATTACGTCTATGCGATATGAATGGATCAAACAATTTAGTGGAGTAAACAGGTTGGCAAATCCGCACCGGTACAGAGAATAATTAAATCAATATAATTTTCTCACAAAGAATGCATTATGAATATATGTGTATATATATATATATATATGAATATATATATATATAATATATACCACTTTGTCTTGCCAATTTCCACTACAAATAGTTTAAGAAAATTATAGCTTTATTTATATATATTTGACATATTTTTAAAATTATAAATTTGATAATATATCTAAATTTTTTTTAAAAAATGTAGACCAAATTATATAGTTAATTAAAAAAACTTAGACCCAAAGATGGTGTTGCCAAATATATTTAGGTGTACTAATTTGGCTAGGCTTCTCCGGTGTACTAAAAGCATCTCCAATAGTCTTATATACTTTTATTTTTTAAAATATTTTTGTATTTCAATAGCCTTTCATCCCTTCAAATTTTAAAGAGGTAAACAGTGGACCTCCAAATTTGAACGAATATTATATCGACTTTTAAAATATTGTTTACTTTTCACTTTATTCCCTACTGCTGTATATGTTTTATAATAATATGAATATTATATATTCTGTCTTTACACATTTATATCAATTTATCAATCTGTTTTATATATTAACTAACCAAATATTTATTAACAAGAGAAATTGAAGAAATAGTTATTAAATTTTCAAGATGCGTATATTCTGTTTTAAAATGGGTAAAACAAGTTTGATATCTTTTATGGTAAATTTTGAAAAATTCTCATATTGTAAATTCTGATGTATGGACCAAAAATTTTAATCGTAACCAAATGGCCAAATTCAATAATTTAAATTATTAGCTAACTAAAATTTTCAAAAAATATATTTTTATTTTTGAATGTTTCTGCCTAAACATGTATTTTTTTTTAAAAAAAACTCAATATCATACTTGAACTTTATATAAAAATTTAAATCAAAATATTTATAATTTAATTTAATAAAACCCACAAATCAGTCACACACAGAAATACACAATTTCATAATTTGTAAGCAATGTTTTTAAAACCGAACTGAAAACTGAACTATAATTTATTTGGGTCACTGTTCAATATAGTTTTACCGGATCAAACATGTTTCAATGATCTGGCTGAATATAATTTATATATAGAAATTTTAAAGTAAACCGACTAAATATGATATATAAATAAACTAATACTATTTTTTCATATGATTGGCCTATATAATTTTTATAGTCTTAATAGTGTTTATTAAGTTCAATTAACTTTGATATCCAGTCCGATTACTTAACTGGTTCATGGTCGAATCAATTATTAGATCAAACCAGCTACGTGGATGAGTCATGGTCGAACTTGGTCCAACTAACAGATTGATCCGGTCTTAAAAATACTATTTGCAAGTGGAGGCTAAACATATTAAAAAATACACACGGATGTCAAAACTGAATAATGTATTAATCAAAATATACAGAATTAAGTACATGGCATTGTCAAAGTTGGAAATAATTTAAAAAAAAACCGCGACAATCTAGTTTGAAAAGGTTTGAAAACTACCTATATATAAAAACAAAGAGAATATATATTACCATGTGTATAAAATAAATATTTATTTTATAAATAATAAATGTAAATACCCGCACGGATGTGCGGGTCAAGCTCTAGTTTGTTTTAATCCTCACCTCCTACGATAATTGAAATTTCTCTGACTTATGTATGCCTATTTTCTTGAACAAAAAAAAATGTATGCCTATTTTCTTAACGCTATAAAGTATAACACTAATACTAATTATTTTATTGAAATTAGATAGAGCTACTGACTTGTGTTAGTGCATAATTTACACAATGCAAAAAAAAGTTGCATTTTTTTATTCTTAAAGATTAAATAGGTGGAATACTGCTTGTGTTAGTGCCCAAACTCTTTTAGTAAACATGGCAGAGCAGGATACAGAGCTTTTGTCTGAGATACACAAAGTAACTTGGTTTAAAGGCAAAAAAAAGAAATGAAAAAGGTTTGAATATCTTCGGACACAGTGAAAATTTGATACGTAAATAGTTATTTTATTTTTGAACATGGCGTAAATAGTTATCTTCCCCTAAAACATTTTTAAACATAATAAAATATAGTGATTGTTAATATATAAAACTTTTGTACTAAACCGATGATTCTTATTCCTTGTTTTACTCAAGCCTCAATTGATTATGAGAGATTACAAAGAAGGAGGAGGGAGGAGCCAGCTGGATCCTTGGATGTAGCCAAGCGAGATGAAAGAGTTAGCTTCTATGTTATCAATGTCTTGTGTATACTTAACTCTCTTCTCTTTTCGAGATCCTGGTCCTGAGCACTTATACTCTCCGTAGAACACCGTCCTGCTCATCCGTGTAAATTTAAATATAAAAATCTTTGTTGACATAACGTTTTGTTAGTGAATCACATTATATTAAAATGGTTTTTGATTACATACTTGTCACGCTCGGTTTGGGTGTTTTCATGCCATCCAGACGGGTTTACGACACTTGACATGTCAGTGTATGCGTAGACGACCTTGGGGTGGCTCATCCATGCTCGACCCAAGTAAATCCCAGTTCCAGTCCCTGTAACCTTGCAGTGCACGAATGAATACCCGCTTTTCTCTTCCGTGCTTTTTCCCGCATGAGCTGTGATCACTCTTAGTCCATCTCCCACAACGTTTAGTTGTGTACTCTTTTCATGCATGAACCAAAAGGAGGATTTTAGTTAGAAATAATCACGAAAACAGGTATTACAAAAAAGTTAGGTCTTAGGTACGTACGAGGTATAATGAGCGTCCGCTTCCAAAGATGAAATCAAATGTTCCTTCGATGTAACAGTCTTTGAAGAAATGGTTTCCAGTGTCATCACAAATCGTGTCTTGATAACCATAGAATTTACAGTTATAGAAAGCTGCTTTGTTGCCAGAGATTCTCATAGATAAAGCTTGTGCTCCTTTCCTTTTCCCATCCGGCATTGGAGCAGAATTCTACCAATTTTTTAAAATGTTACAATTATGAATCTGGGGTTTATTATATAGGCTACCTAAATTTATATCATATCGACAAAGTTCTTAAGATGAAAATATACCTTGACAATGACGTTGACGGCCATAAAGTAGTCGGACAAGACAATGAGAGTTGCGCTATCTACTGTTCCATATTCGGCTGCCGTACCGTCGAATGTCAACAAGGGCATTGCATTTGGATCACCATACAATGTGATGAAAGGCTTGTTTCTATCGATCGTAATCTTCTCTTTGTATTCACCGTGACCTAACTTGATGATCACGCGTTCCTTGTTCCCAACGGGTACACTATTTATCGCCTCGGTCAATGTCTTGAAATCACCTCTTCCATTTTGTTTCACCTGCATTTATAGATACACCAAAAACAATTCGCATATGAATATAACCAAATTAAATTTTTTATCATGCACTATTTTGGCAGTCTAGATGACTTTATAGCACTAATGACCGATTTAATTAGATACAGTTCATTTAGTAACCACTAATACTATTTGAATGTAATAATCTGAATATTGTTATGCCTTAATAACACGTGGGGTAGCCTCAGCAGCCAACAGATCTATATCTAACGTGTCTTCTTTTCTACTAGCCAACGAAGGGACGTTGGTGTCGAACCACTGCCCGATTTGGTTTTTGTTCTGAGGAATTGGTGTAGCATCGTTACCATAAACCACGGGCCATGTAATCACAACAAGCGAGATTGTTAGTATTAAGGACACGCAATTGTATCCCATTTCTTACCACTGTTTTTAGAATAAAGATGAATAACTTTTGTTCTTTTCTGATGGTATTTGTATACACTCGCCGAAAGTTAAAGAATACTCGATGCCATTCATTTTTTTACCCTAATCTGGTTTCTGTTTCTTGCAGCTCTTTATTCGTTTTTTATCGCTAACTATATATATACATTTTAAGTTCTTCGACTTAACTAAATTAGTTAAGGTGTAAACCCGTTAGTTTTGTTTTTGGAACAAATGATTAGCTAATAAGCACTAAAACCAAACATAAAGGTAATATATGCCAAGATTGATTAGTTGAAGTCACATATAAAACACCAAGATTGATATGATGACACAGCTTGAATGTCAGAAAGACATCAACTAATTTGCATATCTCCGCCCAACAATCAAAATTGGCATAAGCACACATTTCGTGTCCATGTTGATTTGTAATATAGGATATAGAGACTCAGACTCTAGTATATACAGATTGCATGAGAAGTACTAAGATGTTGGCTGCGTGCGTCTCGGAACACATCTGTGACAAAAAAAAAGCAGAACCCCTAACTTGAAAAATCAAGGCTTCAAGACAAGGAAATGAAGGCTTGAGCAGATTTAGCGACTTTGATGAAGACATCTTCGAGAGTTGTGTCGGCAAGTCCCCAAGCAAAGACCGTGAAGTTGGATTTAGCTTTTTCTACAGCTCTAAACACCTCAGCAATCCTAACTTCGTTCTTTGGGAGCTCGAACTTCTGTGTACCAGCGAGATGATATACTTTCTTGGCGTTGGGAGACACAGTTGAAACCAATCTCTCGACATCTTCCTCATGTTCTGAAGATGTTGTCATCGTGAACACATATGATCCACCATATCTGCTCTTTAGTTCCTTGGAGTTTCCAATGCATTGCAAGGCTCCGTCTACAAATATCCCCAATCTATCGCACAGAAACTCTGCTTCTTCCATTGAGTGAGCTGAAAATGTAGTCTTAACGTTAAGATTAAGTCTAGTTTAAGAAGAACACTTTAATCACATCCTCTATATAATCTAAGAAAATAATATATGTGTATATACTTGTGAGGATAATTGCTGTGTTTTGTTTTGCACGCTGAATCACATCCCATAAGTTCTTCCTAGAGGCTGGATCAAGTCCTGTGCTTGGCTCATCCAAATAAACTACCTAATTTGGGGCTAAAAGTTAACATGAGCCCATGCATTTCTTGAAAACACGACATAACTAACAAGAATGCATGTACCTTGGGGTTCCCAATAAGTGATATAGCCACACTAAGCCGCCTTTTCATACCTCCACTGTAATTTCCAGCAGGTTTGTCGCCAACTCCTCCCTCGAAAAGGCTGACACTCTTTAGAGATTCTTCCACGGCCTTGAAATGATTATATATATCCATGAATTAACAATGTCTTCTGGAATTATATATAACACAAAACTAAACTAAGACAGCAAGGTGTGGCTTTTATATATACTCGCGTTAGAGCAGAGCCCTTGATGTTCTTGAGTCGCCCGTAAAAGAGAAGATGTTCTCTCCCTGTTAGTGTCTCCCAAAGCAAGCTACAATCAAGAGAATGCCACAAAACAGAAGTTGTTCTTTAAACTGTTCCTTATTTACTTGGTAATGAAAGAACATGCAAAAGAATTGTAAGAGAGTGTTTACTCGTGTTGTGGGCAAACGCCCATGCTAGTGTATACTTTGTTCATATCCTTGCATATGTCCAAACCCTGAACCAAGGCTGTTCCAGATGAAGGTTTGAGTAGCCCAGTCATCTATCACAACAACAAAAATTACAGTACAAGATTAAAAACTTTGACACTATAACGTTTATTTGTGAAACTGTTTTGGCGAAACTGACCATACTGATGAAGGATGTTTTTCCAGCGCCATTAGGTCCAAGCATGCCGAAGCATTCTCCTGAAGGAACGTCGAGATATAATCCTCTTACTGCCATTTTTGGAGGGTTTCCATCTCTACCTGGATACACTTTTTTCAAGTTGTCACACAAGATGGCGTGCCCTGCGCTACCTTCATTTCTCAGTTGTTGCACCTTTTCCCTCTGTTTATTATCTTATTTTGTGTTAAAACATGGAAAGTCCAAAAAGATGACTTGTTAAACATACCTCCTGAGTGACATCTACTTTTCCCATATCTATGGAGACTTTTTTAGAATCCACCCTCTGCACGGTAGGCTTACTTGGTATAGAAGAAGATTTCTTGAAAGGGTCCAAGAAAAAGAGAGGGTGCTTCCCAGATGAGAAAACTTGATCAATATAGAAGGCTACGATGAGAGCCAGAAACCACTCTATTAACATGATGCATAAAACTTCACCCATTCCACTATCACTGAGATCTTGCCACTTCATTCCACTTTCCCTGGAGGCATATTGTGAGAACTCATACAACCCCCGGTATAGAGAAAACCCAGGATACAATTCCAAGGCAACAATCCATTCCTCTGTAAAGCATAAGGATATTAATATATTATATATATACCAAAAATAAGAAGTAAGTGATAAAGATGAGCATATTAATTTTCTTGTTAAGGTTACCCGGAAATGACTGAGTTTCAAGCATCTTTTGGAAGAGAAAGCTGCCTAAGAGGCCAGTACCGTACACCAATATGTAAGCAACGACTAAATTTAATTCATAAAGACAAAGAGACCGTTAAATTTTTTGAAATCTGGCATGTTTTTGATGAGAAATGAAATATGTTATTATTTTACCTGTAACAGTCTTAACCTTTGAGAATATTGAAGAAACTAGAAAGGCAATGGCTATTTGAAGATTTAAGTAGATAAAATAGAAAACGAACTGGATGCTATAGGAATTGAGCCGAAAGTACTTGAGTCCTATCACTGACCCAAAGATCACCAAAGAAGCAACGTACAACACAGATATGGTTAGAAAATAGGCATATGAAATCAACCAATATGGACCATCGCCTAGGCCGTGCATTTTCATTATAATTCTTAGACGTTCTTGTTTCTCATACACCAATGATGTCAAGATCACCTGCAAGATTTATAGCTAGTCCTTTCACATACAACGGGATAAATTAAAAAAAAAAAACATTCAAGTGATTCGTAAGAGAGAACTTACGGGGAATAAAAGAAGAACTACCCAAGTGAAGAAAAGTGGTCCAAGCATGGACGCTATGTCAGTATTTAATCTAGTTGCGTGTTTAGGAACTTCTTTGACAAACTCAAATAATATCCTTATCCCGGGGCCTTTCATATACTTTAGATAAGCATTTGATATCTGCAGAGGCGTATATGTTACAATGAGTGAAAAATGATTGTAAGTGGATGCATATTTTGAGAGTACAACATAGTACCAGATTGATAGATCGGGGAAGTCGGACTAGCCTTTCAGGCCTTGAAAACTCGTCCTTGTAGGTTGAGTTATACCAGATGGTCACATTGAAGTTTTTCTTATCCGTGCTCATGAGATCGTATGCTAATGCAAATAAAAATGGATAATATATAATATATGAAATATATATATATATATATATATATAATTTTAATAAGTGGAAGAAAATTTAAAACCTGCAGCGATCTCATTTGTAATCCCAGCTGGGTTTCCCCTATGACTACCCTTGAAAAGCTCATTATTGACATCTGCAGAGTTATTTCTCCAAAGACACAACCCTTGAACACACTTCACCTCTGAGATATTTAGACACAAACCAATTCATATCAGTTTGTGATCTTTCAAATCGAACTTTTCCTTCGAACATCACAAGAAAGAAGTAAAAAAAAGTAATACCCGTCTGTATTTTCTCGAGAGAGAGTGGCCATGTAGAGTTTGCACTGCACAGAGGTTGGATACTGTAGATGGGGAAAGCTCGGTTAAGACCTGGATCTGCGTAATTGTCTTTATCTGCTGCTATTGGTGAACCCTAAAACAAAAGGAGATGGAATAAGTGTAACTCCTTCACTCAAATCCAGACACACACAAAAAAAAAAAATCCAGACACACACACACACACACATATAT
>OVBX01002077.1:0-22004 GCA_900406325.1 Erucastrum elatum | reverse complement strand
AATGATAGAACTAAAAATAGAATAATAAAAAATCCCGGGCGTAGCCCGGGTCGACCCTAGTTTATTATATAACCACTAAAAGTGTTTTTAAACTAACAATTAAAGAAGCTATTTATTTTGAGTCAACCTAAATCATGAAATATAAAAAATAAACTTTTAAAATAAATAAACATGACGAATAAACAAAATAATCTAAAATCATTGAAAAATGACAAGTAAGCTAAACTAAATTACAACCTAAAATTATTTAAAAATTTGGTGTTTTAACCGCACATGCAGACATAATCATCTTGATAATAGTTATTAATATATTTATTATGTTTTAAACATCATCATAAGTTAATTTTTATAGTTTTTAATTAATTTACTTTTCAATGATTCTCTATTTTTATCGCGGTTTGTCTTGTTAACACAACAGAAAACTATAAAATTATGAAATATAGTTACATATCAAATATTCAACATAATAAATAAAGTAAGAATGAATTTTGATTTTTTTAATCTACTTTATATTTTTAAATGATAAACATGTATTAAAAAATTACCAAAAAAAATTGAAACATACGAAATCCAAGTAATATTTAATTGGTTTACTTGACAGATATATGCATTGACTTATCTTAATATTTCATAAGTTTTATTATTATAGTTAATTATATAACAATAAATATAATTATTCTTTACAAATATATCTACTTTAAATGTTTTAGACACTAAACCATTAACCACATATTCATAACATGATTACATATGCAACTTTCTAAACTATAAATTAAACATAAATAAAAAAATGGATATGAAATAACTACCATTAAATAATTTAAAATACCTAAATTATAATTCCAAATCTTCAAACTCAACATAAGAAAGAAAAAACATAGAACTCCAACTAAACAAACATAAATATCAAAAGTATCTAAATATAGATGCCAAAAACCCCCAAAAAATCTAGAGCTGAAAAGATAATCAAGTTTTGATGTTGTTGTTATAACCCTTCATGCAAGAAACTTCAACCCATAATATTGTTTGATAAAGAAATATATTTTATGAGCTGCACAAAATAATTGAACCATTAAAAAAAAGAACGTTCAAATCAGCATGAATGTGATAAAAGAACACAAGCAATTGAAACAACCAGGACACACTATATCTAAAAGATGAAAAAAAACTATAACCAAACTAACTTGAAATAAAAGAGAAATATCACTAGCTAAGGAACAATCAATACTGCAAAAAAACGAAGCTTCTTCAATGGAATTATCACTAACCGTGTTACAAAAAAAAAAGAATTATCACTAAGTAATAGCACCAATTTTAATCTAAGAGCAATATTCGTAAAATAGATTATTTAAAGCCCTTTTACAAAAAAAAAATTAATTAAAGCTAAGAGCACTATGAACATTTGACCTATGTAATCGCAAGTTAATTATTTTGAGAACATATGTATTGTATTCTCTTCACCGTAATAGGCTAATAGCTTATCTAACAACGCAATAGACTTTGGTTGGGTTGACAGATTATTTTGAACTTGATAAACAATGAAAGCGATGAGCGTGGACTTTGGTTTGGTTGTGCAAATATCTAATTATAGAGTTTGAATTAATCATATTGTATTAAAATTAATAAATAAATGATAGATAAAAATTACTTAAACATAACACATATGCAAACTAATCTAAATTTATGGAGAATATGATATATAATTACAAAGTTTGAATTAATAATACTATTAAAATTAATAAATAATGATTCAAACTAAAAGTTATTTAAAACATGACACATAATCAAAATAATCAAAAATTAAAGAGAATTTGACAACTAAGCAAAATTTCTTCGTAAAAAATAGTATAAAAATATTTAGTATTATATATTCATATGGTTATTATAATATTTCATAAAAAAAATTATGGTTTCTCTTATAATAGCAAAACAAATATTTGACAAACTACGCAATAACATGTAATAATTTTTGAGATGTAAAATTCGAAAATTGGAAAATCAGAGAATCTCAGTGGGAGCAGCTTCCTTGGTGTCGTGGCGCAATGAAAATCTTGTTGACTAATGTGCAGGTGTCATTGAATGACACGTGTCCATCCATTCATCCATTATCATGTCTTTTCCATCAGCCGACTGACACGTGTCTATCTCCGTACTCGCGATTGGTTTGATTCCTAAAACCACGACGGCTTCTCAAGGAAAAAAGACGAAGTCCACCACACACACAGCTTTGCTTTGATTACACACTTTCTCTGGGAATCCAATTCGAAAGTAAATCCTCAAGAAACTTCCGATCAAATTGATACGATTCTTCACTGAGGTAATCACGATTCTCGATTCCTTAACCTCCTCCCTCTTCATTTGAATCCTCGTTTTTTTTTCCTTTTACGATCTGCCGATATTTGATTTTCACCGATCAATCAATCAGATCTACCAGGTGGTTATGGAAGATCCTCCAATGGCGTCATCGTTTCTAGAAAACTCCAAAACCAGCGAGTACGGACTCTCCACGATCGTAGCAGGCGGAGTCGCCGCCCTTCTAGTACCAATCCTGCTCTCCGTCGTGCTAAACGGAACCAAAAAGGGGAAGAAGAGAGGCGTTCCGGTGAAAGTAGGCGGAGAGGAAGGCTACGCGATGCGTCACGCTCGCGGTCCCGATCTCGTCGACGTCCCCTGGCCAGGAGCCACGACGATGGCCGCCTTGTTCGAGCAGGCTTGCAAGAAGTACTCGAGCAATCGCTTGCTCGGGACGAGAGAGTTTATAGATAAGGAGATCGTTACGTCGAGCGACGGGAGGAAGTTCGAGAAGCTTCATCTCGGGGAGTATAGGTGGGAGAGTTACGGAGAGGTCTTTGAACGCGTTTGTAACTTCGCCTCGGGGCTTGTTGGTGGTGTTGGACATAACGTTGATACACGTGTCGCTATCTTTTCTGATACAAGAGCTGAGTGGTTTATCGCTTTTCAGGTAATTATTGATTGAGTTTTTTTGTTATTATTAGGTGTTACTTAATTTAATGAAATTGATTTTTGTTTTTTGTTTTGGTAATTTACAGGGATGTTTCAGGCAGAATTTAACTGTTGTTACTATCTATGCTTCTTTAGGAGAGGATGCTTTGATTTACTCACTCAATGAGGTTTGTGTGGAGGCTTTTTTTTTTTTTGTTTTTACTAGTCTTAGTGGTGTGGATCTCTGAATCTTGTTGTTATATTGTTGGCAGACTCAAGTATCGACACTGATATGCGATTCAAAGCAACTCAAGAAGTTGTCTGCGATACAATCAAGTTTGAAGACTGTAAAGAACATTATTTACATTAAGGAAGATGGAGTTGAGGTTGCTTCTAGTGACGTGAATGGTCTTGGTGACATCACTGTTTCTTCCATCTCTGAAGTTGAGAAACTGGGGAAGGAGAAACCTGTTGAGCCGAGCTTTCCTTCCAAGAATGGAGTTGCCGTTATAATGTTTACCAGTGGTAGTACCGGTCTACCAAAGGTGTGTGCTTGGACTGAGAAAACAGAAACCATATTTTATTTTCCTCTAGCAGTCTGCAGTGTTATCCTAACTTTACATTTGTGCGCATTTCACTCAGGGAGTTATGATTACCCACGGGAATCTAATCGCAACTGCTGCGGGAGTTATGAAGGTGATTCCAACGCTGACTAAGAATGACGTGTATATTGCTTATTTACCTTTGGCGCATGTGTTTGAGCTGGAAGCTGAGGTATTTTTCTGAGCTCTCTTTAGTTACTTCTACCTTATTCCCTTACTCGTTCTTACCAAATTATGGTTTGTCAGATTGTGATGTTTACATGGGGTTGTGCCATCGGTTATGGCTCAGCAATGACTTTAACTGACACTTCAAATAAAATTAAGAAAGGAACCAAAGGAGATGTTTCAGTTTTAAACCCAACTCTCATGACTGCAGTTCCAGCTATTCTTGATCGTGTCCGTGAAGGAGTTCTTAAAAAGGTATCATCGTAGTAATAACGATGGATGTTGTGAGTGTGTTTTTTTAATTATTTACTAGAATCAGCTATTCTTGTGTACGTGACAAATCTAGGTGGAGGAGAAGGGAGGCATGGCGAAGACTCTTTTTAACTTTGCATACAATCGCCGGTTAGCAGCTGTGAACGGAAGTTGGTTTGGTGCCTGGGGTTTGGAGAAAATGTTTTGGGATGCTCTAGTCTTCAAAAAAATACGCGCTGTGCTTGGAGGACGCATCCGATTTATGCTCGTTGGAGGGGCTCCTCTGTCTCCTGATTCGCAACGCTTCATCAATATCTGCATGGGGTAAGAGAATCTTCTTTTGCAATATTGCTAGCTGAAATTCATTTGCTTTGTGCTTGTCTGTATTCTTCTTAGTTGGTTCTGATTGTGATTGCGCATTGTTTACCGTCAGGTCTCCCATCGGTCAAGGATATGGATTGACTGAAACGTGCGCTGGAGCTACGTTTTCTGAGTGGGACGACCCTACTGTTGGACGCGTGGGACCACCACTTCCATGTGGCTACATTAAGGTTTGCAACAATGCGTGTATGTAAACTTGTTGTAATCATAAGTAACAAGCGTCATCAAGATATTTATCTTGCAGCTTGTTTCTTGGGAAGAAGGCGGCTATAGAATTTCAGACAAACCAATGCCTCGAGGGGAGATTGTGGTAGGTGGTAACAGTGTAACAGCTGGTTACTTCAACAATCAAGAAAAAACCGATGAGGTTTACAAGGTAAAAGAAGCGTATTGCAAATACCAGAAGCTTAGTTGTTCTGCTTGTTGTATAGATATCTAATGAAAAACATGGCAATTTCAGGTTGATGAAAAGGGCACGAGGTGGTTTTACACAGGAGACATTGGGAGATTCCACCCTGACGGATGTCTTGAAGTTATTGACAGAAAGAAAGATATCGTTAAACTTCAACATGGGGAATACGTGTCCCTTGGAAAGGTTTGCCCATAGAAACTCAAAATCAAATTGGATGATTGTATGTATGATAAAAGCGCCTCATGCTTTTGTATTTGTCTGGATCATAAATTCACAGGTGGAGGCAGCTTTGGGTTCAAGCAATTACGTTGACAGCATTATGGTACATGCAGACCCAATGAACAGCTATTGTGTAGCTCTTGTTGTACCATCACACGGAGCATTAGAGAAATGGGCAGAGGGAGCAGGAGTCAAATCCAGCGACTTCTCTGAGCTATGTGAGAACGGTGAAGCAGTCAAGGAGGTTCAGCAATCTCTTACCAAGGTTTGTGTTTCGGTAGCTGTCTTGAGTTTTTTCTTTAGTTCACAGTTACAAAACTTGCTAAATGTGTACGGTTCCAGGCAGCAAAGGCGGCAAAGCTAGAAAAGTTTGAAATCCCAGCAAAGATCAAGTTATTGCCTGAGCCGTGGACACCGGAATCAGGACTAGTGACAGCTGCGCTCAAGATAAAGAGGGAGCAAATAAAGGCCAAGTTCAAAGATGAACTCCAGAAACTGTATGCCTAAAAGTCTTTATGTAACACGTGTAACAAAACTTCATATGCTTGTGTTTTGACTTTACTTTCATTAATAAAGTTTGATCATAAGGGGGTTTTCTCCCTCTGTTATGTCTCACTCCAACTCGTTAATAACAGAGAAACGCAAGAGAGTAAAATCAGTGATCATGAATCGAATTTCCGAAGAAGTAAATCCACCTAAAGGTATGCAAGGAGATGAAGTGGTAATCATCAATCGAATTGTGAATTTGTGATAGTGATCATTGATAGTCGCTACGAAATTGTCTCTAAAAAATTTACCTACATTTTTATGGGTCAAACTATCCAAAAAAATGTACAAGGATGCATATGGAGGCTAAACTGGCACAAAATGTTGGACTGATAACGATGTGTTGAGTTTTTTCACCAACCATCTCAGTCTCACGTTGGGTTTTATATTAAACCACGTGTTAGTCACCCAACTGCCAAATATTTTCATAATAATAAAACTAAACTATAGTTGGGTTTGAGATCCTCCCAGGATCATCCATCAAAGCATTTCATAACTCCGGCAATGGAAGCACTAGTTCCGGTTCAAACTGCTGGACAGAGACTTCCGGTTAGACTGATCTCACCTTCTCTCTATCGTTCCATCGGTTACGTCTCGATCAGACGTTCGGTTTCAGGTTTCGCCATGGACACAAGGATCAGTTCTAAAGCTCCGTCGCAGTTCTCGATCCGAGCTCAACAGGTGCGGCGCCGTCTTCTTCCCCTTTGTGATTAAACTTTATTACCTCTTCTTTTGATTCTATGAAAATAAAACCCATTAACAAAGGTCGCTCTTTTCGTTTTGATTCTTTGTGATCTATCTCGCACTTTCTCATGTTCGATTTATAATAAACCCTAGCTGAAACCAATTTGAAGGTTATTCTTATCTACTTTTATCTATCAATATGTTGCTGAAAGTATTTGCCTTTTTTCTCTGGTTGTCGGATTTGAAGGAGAGCTTAGGTGTTGCTTCTTCTTCTTCTTCAGTAGAAAATGATCTAAGAATCAAGCAATGGGAGGTAGACATGTATCAGAATGAATTAGCTATTAGCCAAGGAATCAGGATCAGAAGAAAACCACCTAGCATGGCTCCATTGGGTTACACTGGACCGTTTGAGCTGAGATTGGATAATGCTGATTCTCCCAGTAACATCTTGGAGGAGATTACATGGTTCAAAGACCAAGAAGTTTCCAGGGTAAAAGAGTTTTCTTCTTCAACAACCCCCTTTCTTTCCTTCTTCAAGGCTATGTGAGTTGTTGTTAATGGTGATTGTATTTTTTTTTTAACTTTTTTTTTTACAGATGAAGGAAATGAACCCACTTGAGGCGTTAAAGAAAGCTGTAGAGAATGCTCCTCCCACTAGGGATTTCGTAGGTGCGCTTAGGATGGCTCATCAAAGAACTGGCTTCCCTGGTTTGATCGCTGAGGTTAAGAAGGCTTCTCCAAGTAGAGGAATCTTGAAAGAGAATTTTGACCCGGTATTTGTTCATTCTTATTTTCTATTCCTTTCTGTAAAATGTTAAAAGATCATCTTCTAGAATATAGTTATCAGGACTCTGATTAAGCTAGTAAAGGTTTAAGTAGAATTGTAGTCTTTCTCATTTTGCAGTTTGAATTCAATTTTTTTTTCTTTTGAATGGTTCCCCAATATGATTCACTGTTGTTCTACCTGAATGGTCTTTCATGATTCCTCTTCCTGTGTTGCTGACAAGGTCGAGATTGCTCAAGCTTATGAAAGAGGCGGTGCAGCGTGTCTCAGTGTTTTGACTGACCAGAAGTATTTCAAGGTTCACTTGTTGTATATTCAGCTGTAGACATCTTATAACCATTTGCAAAATGTTATTTTATAGCATATATCTTGGTTTGGTTCGACAGGGAGGCTTTGAAAACTTGGAAGCTATAAGAAGCGCTGGTGTGAAGGTACAATTCTCCTTAGCAAAGTCTCGTTTCTCTTCTTTTGTTGTTTTAATGATGAACACGATAATTTTTGTTTTGTAATTTATTTGCAGTGTCCCCTATTATGCAAAGAGTTTGTTGTAGATCCATGGCAGATCTACTATGCTCGGACTAAAGGTGCTGACGCGGTGCTGCTCATTGCTGCTATATTGACTGACCTGGAAATAACCTACTTTCTTAAGCTCTCCAAGAAGCTTGGTTTGGCTGCCCTTGTTGAGGTTTTTCTTTTTTACCTTTGCTTTTGATTATTGTTGAGAATCCTTTTAGTTTTTGCTTGTAAAATACGCTTGGCTCTACATTAGGTGCACGATGAGAGAGAGATGGGTCGTGTTCTTGGAATAGAAGGGATCGAGCTTGTTGGCATCAATAACCGAAGTCTTGGTAATATAGAAGCTTTTGTTACATATCTCTAGTTGGTGTGGAAAGTTTAGTTGAGTTGAGGAGTCTGACAAATTAAAGTTTTTGTGTGTTTCAGAAACTTTTAAGGTGGACATTAGTAATACAAAGAAGCTTCTTGAAGGAGAGCATGGTAGACAAATCCGCGAGAAAGACATGATTGTAAGTAGTTCTTGTTTCGTGTTGTTTTCAAACCTTCCTGAGTTCACTATGATGATTATGTTACGTGGGGGTTTTTAAGGTGGTTGGCGAATCCGGTCTGTTTACACCTGATGATATTGCATATGTACAAGCCGCTGGAGTTAAAGCGGTAAGCTATACATCTTTAGTTGCTTGGTAACTTGTGTTTTAACTCGGATGGCTGAAACGATGCCTGGTTTGTGAGGCTTTCAGGTATTGGTTGGTGAGTCCATTGTGAAGCAAAACGACCCTGAGAAAGGCATAGCTGGACTCTTTGGCAAGAACATTTCTCATACTTAGAAGCCATGTGTGCCTAAACTCACATTTCCTTGGTATATGTGTATCTTGTTTCTCTGAGTATTGAAGAAAGACTAAAAAGGCTTAGGCTCTGTTTGTTTTCTTTATTGTATCAGAATTTTTCAAAATCTTTGGAATAAATTCAAGCAAGACTGATTTACGGAGCTTTTGAAAACTCTAATTAAAATGAAAAAAAAAAACTATCCATGGCACTCAAATCAAAAGAGACGACATTGTTGCTACCTAAATACATTCATCATCCTTGCACCAGACCAGGATCACCAAAACACGCCACTGGAAACAACTCCGACCAGATTAGCCGGAGCGACTGTCATGGCTTTCTCAGACGAGCTCCAGTCTTTTTGACGCAGAATGACACTTAGATATATTGATAAAACGACCTTGCAAGGCGAAGACTTCACCACTTATTATGCGCGAGTGGATTGTATACAGCAAAACCACTTTTTTCTGCAAAATCATGGCAAGAAGCAGAACCAATAATAAAACACTATGAACCACGAACTGGCCTGTGAAGGCTTTAGTTTCGAATCCTGCAGTACTTGGACACAACTTGGAGAAAAGGACTATCCCGAGGTGCGATGTAATCAAAGCTCTCATGTCCAGAGGTTTGCTCGGAGGTGAAGGTGAACTCCCTTCGCTTGGCTCTGTTTTGGTATGTACGGACCGTGCGTTTTTTGAAAAGGTATGTGATGAAGCATGATGATGATAAGAAGCTTGTGGCTATTTTCACCGGAGATCATGTTTTATAGATTAAAAAGGCTTGTCAAGGGTTGTTTTTCTCTCTTCATAAGATGTGAAGAATGGGAAGCAGATATTTTATCTCTGAATCTGTGGAATGCAGTGTGTACTCTGCCAATCTTTTAGTACACTAGAAAAGTGATGGCTTACAATATACTTAGATTAATGCTATGTAATTAAGTGTTGAATATGGGGGAGGTCCAACTTAAGTCCAACTTGCACACATCTAGAGAGAAGAGAGAGAAACCGAGATCTACTTTAGGACCGGTGGTTGGCCGGCGCGTGAGCGTCCGTGCCACCGCCGGTTCTCTTTCTTTTCAGTCGTAAAGTTCCGTCTATGCTCCTCCTTTGTCGTCCGTTCATCGTGCGCCTTGTCCGATCTCTGGTTCCGCTTCTACCCTTGTCGGTGGATCGGCTCTTAGAGTGACGACACGGCGGTGTGAAGGTTCTCGGTAGAGAGGGAGCGTTTTGCATGCTCAGTTGTTGTGATCCGGGGGATGGAGGCTTACCTAGATCCGTTGGCGTCGGTTTTTTGCGGGAGGTGGAGGCTTACGTAGCTCCACCGTCGTCGTCTTCAGCTTCCGGGAAGGGGAGTCTCTCTCATCTTCGCTTTCGCCGGCTTTTGTTTACGGAGGGTGGAAGCTCACAAAGTTCCACGCTGCCGTTTAGGAACCCAAGATTTTTTGGGTTAAAGCTACAAGTTTTTTTTGGGTCAAGATCGGTGGTGTGCCGTTTAAGTTGGTGCTTGGGTCACGGTGGGGGGTTTCTCGGTTGACGATGAAGCCTTCCGGCATCGATGACGAGGGTCAAAGGAAGAAAGATGTGGGTATCGTTCCGCATGTCCAGTGTTTGAGGTGGTTTAAAGTAGGAGGTTATCTCGATGTATCAATGGAAACCTCTAGCGTGAAGACATGGCGGTGAAGTTCAGTTTGGATTACGACTTTCTTTGGTCAGTTGAGATCTCGATTGGATCGAGGAATCTCTCTGAAGCAGAAGTAAAGCGTGGAAGAGAAGAGATGGTTTAGTCGGAGGCTCTGCGGGATTCTGAGCTTCGACGTAACGAATGGTGGTGTGGAGGAGCCGACAGCGTATTGCAGAAGAGATCGGTCATGTCGAGGCGGATTGGACGCGTCGCGTCCCGAGATCTTCATCCTCTCAACTTTTCAGGCCTCCATGACACGTGGCTCTGTTTGAAGCCGTCGGATTTCTTTTGGGTTTGGACGTAGGTCCGGTTAAGTTGTTGGTTTGTAGTTTGTTGTTATGAGCTTGTACCTTTGTAATAGGTGGGCTTAGGATGTGTAATTTTGGGTTAGGCCCATTGCAATATTAATATTAATCTTTGACGGAAAAAAAAAATTAAGTGTTGAATATATAGTTGGATTAAAGGAAAAAACACATGGTCTGCAAAACCTCTCTCTAGCAATATTGCTCTGACTTCTCTCTAGCTTTCCGTCTTGATTCCGGTGTAATCTGACCGGCGTCGGTGGGCTTCCTCAGCCACGACGTCGGTCGGATCTCTCTGTCCTAACGATTGCGTCCGGTTTGGTGTATTTCGACCGGTTTTTTGTCTCCAGCGGTGCATCCTTCTCGTGGTGGTCGTCTGGCTTTTGCTCCCGGTGTCCTTGCCTTCTTCTCTGGTGATGGGCGTTCGGCTTAATTCCGTGTTTCACTAAAGCGGCTTGGTGTATTACAGTCTGGATGAAACCAATTTTCCTCGAGTTTTCCGTTTGGTGGAAACCTCTGGTTTTCTACGGAGGTTTCGAAGGTTTGGATAGGCAGATGAGTTTTCGATGTTGGCTTGTTCAATGGTCTCCGCCGTTAGATGATTCCGTTGCATGTGTGGGTGTGGATTGAAGATCCTGGTTGAGATCTTGAATTGGATTCAATGGATGCTCTCCGGGAAAAAGGAATTAGGTGTTGAAGGTCACTGCTCTAAATCTGGTGGCTTCTGTGGTGGTGGTAATACTGTTCCCGGTCAGGTTCCGGTGGTTACCGTGTTTCTCGGTGACAATTTACGATTTGGTGAAGATGGTGGAGTCTCCGTTTCACACGTGGCTGTTGCTGTTCATGCATTTGAGCATGTGGGGGAGACGTGTACCGTATCTGTTTCTCTGCGGTGGGATGTAATTGGGCCATTAGTGGTCTTTGTTTGTTCAGTTATAGTTTATGTAGTGGGCCTGTGTTGTAGGCTATTTTATGTGTTTGTAAAATATTTTGCTTAATATATAATATCAGACGGCAAAAAAAAAAATATAGTTGGATTAAAGGATGAATTATTTATATTTTATGTGATTTTATCTATCAGAATTAAAACCAAACGTAAACTATAAACAAAACGAAGCCGAGAATGTATCACATAACATAACAATCAAACAAAGTTATTAATGGTACAGAACAACAAATCAAAACTAAGCAAATGATAAACAGGATTGACTGACAACCCTTGGAAGTATATATATATATATATAATTCAAATTTAACACATAGCAATTTTTTCAAGCGTGAATGTTTAAGCACATCAACGAGGATATAATAAAGAGATCGATGCACCATCAGTGGACACTGCAACAGACTTGCTCGTCGTAGAATGATCTGAATCAAGAGGGTCTTTGGGTCTAGTATGATAAAAAAAAACCTGGTCGCCTGGGCACTGGTAAAGTCATAGTATTACTAGTGAACATTTCTAATATGGTTGAGAAGGTTGGACGGTCTATAGGATCTTCTTGAACACATAAAAGACCGATATGGATGCATCGAACCATTTCACTCTTGTTGTAACTATCAGCAATTATTGGATCCATGAGGTCCAATGCTGTTCCATGATTCCAAAGCTTCCAAGCCTACAATATCAGGTAATCAATCAGTTGCAACCATAGCTTAAACTGAAACTTAATTGTCTTTAAACTTACATATGTGACCAAGTCATTTGAATCATCCATCTCATGGAAGCTGTTATTCTTCCTACCACTTATAATCTCAAGTACTAACACTCCAAAGCTATAGACATCAGACTTCATTGAGAACTGACCACGTATTGCATATTCAGGAGACATGTAACCGCTGGAATCCACAACAAAACTTCAGTATGTTGGCAAAATATTGTTCAAATAAATCTATTATATTAAAGAGAAGTCATGACTTCTCATTCATGTGTGATTTTTTAAAAATGGACTACTTACTAGAATTGAACCCATTATATTTTTAATCATTAATAATTATTATATCAAATAAATAAAGGATTATTAAATACACATATCCAACGTTTTCTATATATATATATATCTTATCTAAATCAAAATGAACTATTATATATCATCTTCACATATATAACATCGTCTACGAAAACATCTACTGGATTTGTTTTTTGGTATGAATTAATCTTTGGTTTTTCAGTGACAGACATATTGGTCTATAACATATGAAAAAATCAAGAGTGCTTTTGTTTCTCAATATTAATCAATCTATTGTTTCTCAATGAAAGACGTACAGATCTATAGCTCGATAAAACTCCATAGGTAGTCTATGATTTGTGATCAAAACGAAGTTCGTGTCAAGTTTTGCATTCATAGAGTTATACCCATATTATCATACATCTTATATGTTCTTTACATTCAATGAAAAAGAAGATAATATTTTGAAAAAAGTCGCTTTATACAATTACATATATTTTGTAATTCCCAATCTTTTACTGAAGATTATTTGATTATAAGCTCTGAACATATGTTGATAATTTACTGAACACATTGATCCACTTGAAGAAGATGAAGTTGCTGGGTTTTTACGTCATAAATAATTTAACCATATCTAAATCTATTATATTAAAATACAAATTAATTAAAATTAATTTATATTCAGTTATAACTAATAATCCGAATATCTACTTAATAGAAGATTTTTTTTTTTGAAAAAATAGAAAACATATTATTT
Organism: Erucastrum elatum; assembly: GCA_900406325.1. Taxonomy (NCBI): domain Eukaryota; kingdom Viridiplantae; phylum Streptophyta; class Magnoliopsida; order Brassicales; family Brassicaceae; genus Erucastrum; species Erucastrum elatum. The sequence continues at coordinate 8,990 of OVBX01002077.1, read as the reverse complement.
CATGTTTTTTAATATAATATTTTTGGCATCTCTTTAATGCCAAAAAGATCAAGCTTACATATTTATTGTTGCAATGAGACTAATAATATATACATTTTTAAAATACTTTAAACATAATATCTTTTGATATCTTTTCATTAAATATATATATACATATATATATATATATATATTGAAAAATTAGAAAAATCTGTTAAAAAGATCTTAACAAGATCTTAATATTCAAAATTATATATAAATATTTTAACTAATTCCATAATTAGTTTTAAAATATTATTATACATTAATATATTATGTTGTCTGTTATAAAATGAAAAATGAATATTATATCTTATTTTTATCTATTGTATAATCACAATAAATCATGTTAATTTTTTATTATATTGAACTTAATATGATAAAATTATGTTAAATTGATAAATTTAATTTTCATAAATATGAAATATTTATTTTAAAAGTATAATAAGATGACAGAGGGGGTTAATATTAGCAGACTATATACTACATGTGAAAAAGTTAACATACCTTTCACTTTTGTATATATAATAATATGTTGTGTAAAATGAATAAACATATAAAATATTGCTAAAAAGAAATCCGGTTTTGAAGGATGGGTAAAAATTTAACATAAATTAAATACAAAATAATTGTCAAATATGTTTTCATGCATATATTAATATGTTTACTTACTAAATGAAAATATAATAAGATAAATATATATAAGAAGCAACAAATAAATACGATGGTTTAAACAGTTGATTATTTATAACATATAAACTATGATTTATTGTATTTGAAATAGCTTTGTAATATTTAAATATATGATTAATATTAAAAATGTATACTAATAATAATCTAAATAAATATATATGTATATAAAACTGAAAATAATACTCGCACGGTTGTGCGGATCGAGATCTAGTTCAACTTAAAAGTAGTTGACAGATAAACTTACTATGTACCAACTGTTCTGCTTGTGTTTTCTTGGGTCTGGTCCAATCCGAAGATCCTAGCCATTCCAAAATCTGCAATTTTGGGGTTCATATTCTCATCCAAGAGAACATTGCTTGCTTTTAGGTCACCGTGTATGATTGTGAATTGTGAATCTTGATGAAGATACAGAATCCCTCGAGCAATTCCTCCAATGATATTGTATCGTTGAGTCCAGTCCAGGTGACCTCGCTTTGCAGGGTCTGTGCACATCCATGAGTTACAATTAGATTCTGAGGTTTGCAACCCTGCACATTTTGAGAAAGGCTAATAACTACTGAAACAAAGAAACATATGCAACTTACCGAAGAGGAAGTAAGGAGCATACTCGTAGATTAATATCCTTTCTTTTCCTTCTAGAGAAAATCCAAGAAGCTTAACCAGATTTTTGTGCTGAAGCTTTGCAACAATAAGAAGCTCATTCTTGAACTCTTTGTCACCATGTTCTGATGATTTTGAAAGTCTCTTCACCGCAACTTCAGTCCCATTTGAGAATATACCCTATCCGGTTTCACCAGCATAATCTCATTATTCAAACATGTTTACACAAAATTTTGATAAGAAGTAATGAACCTCATGCACAGTTAAAGAATTAAATACCTTGTAGACCTCACCGAATCCACCTTGACCAATCTTATTATCCTCTGAATAATAATTTGTTGCGGCTTGAATTGTTCTATAATCAAGTTGCAGCGAGTCTATAGATGTAATATCATCCCCTGTGCACAATAAAACTCTTAGAAATCAGGAAAAAAGAAGCTAGTCAATGAGAACTAAAAAACCCAATAAAGATTGTTAATCACTTGATTACTTGAATCTTTACCATGATTAAATGTGGGTGCTATCTCGTAAGTCCTCTTTGCCCTACTTGAAAGTAAACGGTATCCAACTATGAAAAGTAGAACAACCACTATAATAGGCACAACGATGGCTACCACTAACACAGATGAACTATCTTTCCCTGCGTTTTAAAAGATCAAAATTTTGTCAAAAGAAAGAAATTCTGCCATGACGTAAAACAAAGAAAGAAGACAAATGATAGACAAAGAACTCTGAAATTCTATGAGAAGGACAAAAAAAAAAATTTATCATCAAATAATAGTAGTAGAGAAATAACATATCATAAATTTCTGTGGAAATAAGAAACCTTTTATATCGGTATTGTTATGTTTGAAAAGTTATGAGAAAATTCCGCCTTGAAACATGAAAAATAGAGTTGACAGAGCTCTGACCAGGACTGGGAGAAAGAGGTGGCGGTAGGGGTGAAGGAAATGTGATAGCGATGGATTCGTTGAAAAATATGTAAGGTTCGTATCGTGAACTACAGCTCGGCAAAAGAACTCTTGCCCCATTATTGGCAGTGGGTAATTGATTGATGGACGTTTCCAAACAACGCGAACACTCTTGTGCCGTTAGATCAGGGGTGCACTGAACAAGTCCGTACACACTTCTTAATTGAAACGCAGTAAAGTTGCCTTTTCTCGCACTAAACTTTCTGGAATTAGCCGCTGCTTCGGCGGCGGCGTTGTTCAACATGGACAAAACCAATTCTCGGAAGCTCTCTTGTTGATTAGTTGGAATAAGAATGCCGTTGGCCATGGTATGTGGTTCTGCGGTCTCAAGGTTCGAGAGTATATCCTGGTTGGAGTATCTTAGCATACACTCATTGTAATAGAGTATGGCCTTTCTCTGAGTTGGACACCGCGTTAAGGATTCGTTGACGGCAACGGTGACACAGTTACGGCAAACGTCGAGCGAGACGTCTCCGCGGCAAAGGAAAAGTCCAGTGACCTTGTCTGGGCCTTGACCGGACGTAGCGTTTTGGAATCCCGTGGAGTGTGAAGCATTGCGGGAAGAAAGGAAATTCAAAATAGTTTTGAGATTGTTGTAGTAAATGCTGTTCTTTGAATACGTTGCTGTGTTTGGACAAGAAGAATGTAAGAACGTAGGATTCGCAGAAGCTCTGAAGCTAGAGAGGAAGGATAAAACGAAAAGGAAGAGGAATGAGGCGCAAGAAGACATCGTTCGACTTCTACGGTTTGGCATTTTCATTTCATGGGGCTCCCATTTATATTAATTAATTTTCTTCTAGATTAACGTTGAAATTCTTGAGATACAAGTTTGTTATCAAAGAAGATACACACGGTTTCAAACCTTATTAACTTCTCAATTACGCGATAATAAATATGGACTCTGTCAAAAATTACTTCTAATCAAGGGTTTGAAATATGGACTCTGACAAAGATTCTTTCTAATTCAGGGGTGTTTCTAATGTCTTGGAAATATCTATTTTTTATGAAGAAATTACTGGTGGATTCTTAGGTTGGAACTCCATGGCATCAGAATCCGATCCATATAATCCAATCCAATCTAAATCGATCTGGTTTAAAGTTGACACATATGATCCCGAACATTTCGAGATTGACGTTCAAAGCACCAAAATCTTGAAGAGGCATATTAGACACAAAATATTTCACATTGATAGTTGGAAAAGATCCAAAGTAATATATAAAATAGATGATCCACTCCTCTTTATCACCAATTGATTTTAAGTTGGAAGTACATCTAACTTAGCAGGTTCATCGGGTCCAATTCCAGTTTCGCAGATTTTTTTGTTGAGAAATGTTTCAGCTTGTACACCATCTTGTCATTTTGTATAGCGGTTCGCACGAGGCTAGAAGATGCAATCGAGATTATTCCGGTTTTTTTTTTCTTAAGTAAAGCCTGGTTATCAACGTCATAACAAAGGGTGACAATCTTTCGGCTGTCCAACTTTGTCATAAAAAAATTATCGATGCATTCAAATTTTGTTTGAATTTGTTGTTATTTTCTTTCGAAGATTTATCTGTTTTAACTTCTTTTATTTAATACTAGATATGGACTCATGCGTTGCACGAGTTTTGATTAATGTTTTAATTTCATTGTATGAAAAAAATAAAAATTGAATCAAACCAATTGATTTGATGACAATGTCATACACTTTCTTAAGCTCTTAATTGAATGCATGTTTGTATTGATTTTTTATGTTATTCTTTTTGTTCAAACATATTCTAATGCTTCAATGATATTTTAGTAATATTTTGTGTTGTCATTTTAGGATTTCAAAAAAAAAACAATGTGTGCATTCGTTAGCATTTATATATTTTAGTTTGTATGGTTTATTCATCTTTAAAATATCTCTCATTTTCAACTCTATATATTTCTCATTCATTAAGAAGTTTTTGTAATTTCATTTCAAATATGTGATACTAAATATTAGATATATATTTTGGAGTTTCATTTTTTAAATGATTATTCAGTTTTTCTTACTTTGGATATGCAGTTATAGTAACAAAAAATTTCAGAAAGTAAATATGCATATAACCCTAAATTATAATTTTATGTATAGAACAAATTATTTACATAAGTATACATATATTAGATTTTTAATAAGGAAAACAAAAATAAATATATTGTTTTTGTAACTATTAGTTTTTTAACTTATTTTTCAATATATATCGATAATATAAAATACTATTTTTGTTAACGCTAATTAATTATGTTAATATAAATAATGAGAAACGTTACATAGACGTATCTACAGTTAACAATTCTACATATTTTATGAAGATTTGTGTCTGACTACATTATCATGAGTTATTTCATAAAATCCACACCATACAGTATTCCTTACATAATGCTGAACATGTCCTTTCACATCCTTTAAACACTTTTGCCAATAAACTAATAATTCCCTTTCTATGATATTCGAAACTTAGACTCCATAGTGTAAATAATCTTTAAATCAAACATGGATTACTGGGACTTTCGTAAAAAAAAAGACATAATTATAGGAAAATAATTACATTATTTTTGTCACTCTCTCTTCGCTTAGAATTTTAATAAGAAAAAATATTTAGATTTATTACAAAATAACCAGTTGTATTCTAAGGTTCTTGTAATCCGTTTTTTTTAATTTTAAACTACTATTTTCTCACATAGGTATGTTTTGTGCTGATTTAAAAAAAAAAGTAGAATTCATTTAAAAGGAAAATTATACTCATACAGCTTATACAATTTTATTTGTTTACTATTTAAAAAAAGAATTTTACTATTAAATAATTATTAGTGTATAATTCTTTTTCATTTAAAATATTTTGTTTGAAACTTAAAACGGAAAAATACTATTAAATAACTATTATATTATATTTGTTCATGTGAAATATAATATGCTCCGTATACATGGATTCAGATTCTTGTTTGAGTATTTTTTTTAACTGATTGAGTATATTCATGGCCACCTTTTATTGTAATGTAACCATTTTTAATATTGTTCTAGTAAAGAATAGCCCGCTATCGTGATCGACTCACTGGAAGACTTTAAATCAGAGGTATAATCTTTTGGTACCTCTAGGATCGCAACATCTCATCACTACACCCCTTTTCTCCATGAATGAGGATATTCACTAACATTAGCAAATTTGGTACCAAATAATAATTTTGAATTTAAAAATTTGCAAATCTTGATTCAAATAATAATTTTCTTGTTGACGAATTCAGATTTAGATTTAAATACCCTAGAGTTTAAGTATACCTAAGTGTGTACATCATTAATGACAGATGACTTTTACGGTTAACGAACGTCTAATGCACTTCCAAATTTGTATTTTCGTATCAAATATTCTTCATCCTATCAACTCACTCCTTTAATTTCAAGATGATTTTTTTCCATCCGTTTGCCAGCATTTTACTCTTCTAAACTTTCCATGCGAGGAGACATCCCATAACACTCATGATCCTCCTCTGTTTGAATATTCTCTTTCTCGACATTCCTTACACTGTTTTTATTAACATGGGGATATCCCAAAATTACGGAAAGACTCAAACTAATTTTCAAAAGAAAATGCAGATCTTAGAGGGATCATCTCTCTTATTATTCACAAGGACCATAAGTAATAGATTATCGACGTAGCCACATGTTAAAAGTGTTGTTAAGTGCTTTCAAATCCGAATTGTTTAACCCAAACCATGTCTACCACTAGACCAATATCACGTGGTTATATTGCTTTCACTAATCATTTAAGTAATATTTCCATGTTTTTAAAAGGTTGCATGTTCTAAAAATTTCACACATATTAAAAAATATCTTAATTTTAAACTGTTAATGTTTGATTAGTCTTGACTTTCCTATCATACTAATCTATCAGAATTCAGAAACAATTACAGTTCCCCTCTATAGTTTTATTTTCTGCATTTTGCGTAAAAAGTAATATTTTTAAAATTGAAGTTTTACAAACTTGCCAAAAGTTGATATTGTTTTCAGAAAATTTCCCTTTCTTATTTTTTAAATAACATTTTGTACCTTTTTCTTACATTTAATGTGATGCAATCTGAAAAGTTTTCCGAAGGAAGATCTGGTTGGGTATTTTGCGTTCAAATTAAATTAGAAAGGTTAACACAAAATAGTTGCGTGGAAGTTTAAGGATGTGGATAGTTACAGTTTCTATCATTATTAAGTGATTTGTACAAACGGAACAGCAGTCAGTAATTTATGCGTTTGTGAAATATTTTTGACGGATTGATTATGAGATATTGCAGAGTTTTCATAACAAATTATCAATATATTATAACATTATAAAAATATACTATTGTGATAAAATATAATACTTATTAATATAATATCATTAATAATAATAATAATATCATGATGATTTATTTAATTTTTAATTTAGGTTAAAGTTATAATTTCAATGAAATTTATTTTGAAGATTTATATTATTTTTTTAAAATAATTCTTTTGGTTTATGTATATATCTTTATATGTGTATATGTATCAATGTTTAAAAATTATAATGAATATCCTTAATTTAAAGTTCTTATAAAATAAATTATGATATCCCTTGTGAATTTAAATTTGGATATGAAACATATATTTTTTATTTATAATAATTCCATTTTAAAAAATTTATAGAAAATATTTTTTATATTTATTTATCCAACTGCAATCCTCCATAACTGCAAACGTTAGTGAAAGTCAACCTTTTATTTTAAGCAATTAAAAAAAATGATTTATAGCATTTTTATGATTACTAGAGCCTCCTTCCGCGCTACGCGCGGAAAAGTGTGTTGATGGTATATTCCCCGATAATAAGTTTATATGTTTGTGGTTGTAATGGAGTATTGATTAATCCAAAAAGATGAGAAATTTGGTGAATATAAAGTTTTCGAAATTGTTTAAAAATAAAATAGCAGCTTAAGGAATAATAAATAATGTAAAAAGAGATCAAGTCATCTAAAGTACAGAAGCTCCACTGTGCAACATAAAAAAAGAAATAACCTGAAATTGGTAAAGAGTAAGTTAGTCAATGTAAGTATATAAGAATCCATGGTTATTTATACAAAAAAGTTCATACTTGGCATAGCTGAGTAGAAATTCTGTGTAAGTCATACATAAATTGATTGTACCATCATGTGGTTGATATGTTGGACGTTGCAAATTTGCACACAGAACAATTTATCACAAGACGTTTATAAAATGGTAGGAGTGGAGGAAAGTGATTTAACATTATACGGTTTGTTCTAATTGATCTCATTAATTTATAATTTTATGATAATGTTAATTCTCTTGTTGAAGTTTTTGTTTTATAAAATTTTACGTTTAAGTATTTGTTTGCTTTATTTTTTTTTGTAAATTTGAAAAATGATGTATCAATAGTTTTATCATATACAATATATTTTTTGACATTACACAATATGCTTACAATCCTTAAAATTAAAAATTAAGTAGCATGACACACTCCAAATGTGAAAATTACTTTGATATTATTTTCTACGTCCAAGTCATTAATTTTCATTGCCTTCATATTATTTCTTTTTTCTTTGTCATTCATATTTAAAAATTAACAGTAAAATATATACAGTTATTAAAGTAAAATATTGTTGTTAGTTTTACACTATTACTCATTTTCTACATAGTTTTTAATTAATTTTTAAACTATGATTTATATGGTTAACCAATGTTGAAAAATGTATGTACTTGATCTTTATATATTATAGAAATAATGTTTGCTACCAACATGATTTTTCTTTCCACTCTTTGATGCTAAATAACTTTAAGAAAGTATTTTTTTTTTCATTCTAAATAGCCACAATAATATGGACCTACAATAAATTTAATTATTAAATCTTCATTTTGTTGTAAATTTTTATTATTGTGTAACAATTTAAATGTAAGCCTATCTCTGTTTTCATTTATGAATTTCGATTTTTGAGGTATATTCAGTTTATAATGTGTATATTTGTTTTTATATGTTTTCAATGGTATTTATATATAGTTAATAATATTCAACTTTTAGTTGTTGCTGTATTTAACCTTTTCCTATTTATGTGTTTTCTCTAGTCTTTTACTTATTTTTAGTTATATACTCAGTGTTTAGTTATTGTTATTCAGTTAATTCATTTGTTTTTTTTAACTTGACATTTTCTTATAAATGCGATATACTTTTGATAGGTTTTATTTTTTAAAGTATTCATCTTTTACTAACAATTTTTATTGATTTTACTACGTTAATAATGAAAGTGATTTTTCTAAGACATCATTTTTAAGTTGGAATATTTAGATCATTTCCAAACACATTATCTAAATTTAATTTATGTTAAATAGAATTTTATTTTGAAAATTACACTAAATGTTTTATGTTCACTTAAGAAATTAGATACTAAATTATTATTTTCCTGGATAATTGTTTTGCTAATCAATATTGATTTAATTTTATTTTAACAAAAGTTTGAATGTCTTACAATTTTAAAGTTTTTTTCCTGTTAGATAAAGCTTTACATATAGTTTCCAATTATTAGTCTTAACATATATTTTTAATGGCTGTGTTGATTTATGGATTTGTACCTTGTATATTCTTATGAAAAGTAAGGTTTGTACCTTGTCACGAAAATTCACATGAGATGTAGCTCCTACTGTATTTTTTTATGAAATGTAAGGTTTTAATAAAAAATGAGAGGCTTGT
>OVBX01002076.1:0-22008 GCA_900406325.1 Erucastrum elatum | reverse complement strand
AAAAGTATTAAAATAACAATAAGAGACCAATTTAGAGTATGTGGGATAATGATGCTCTAATGAGTGTACACCGACAGAAAGGTATACGAGGGTAGAGCTTGTGCGGTAAATGAAGCTAGTGGGGGCCGGGGGTTAATAAAGATAGGAGGGTGTATATGAAAACATAAAACTATATGAGTGTATTTGTAATTAAAGAAAGCTTTTAATCAAAGTCGAAATTATTTAAACAAGATTAGACCAAAGAACACTTTAGAGGGGGCCGGGGGGTGGGGGGATTATGTAGTGAACATAAGTAAATGGCCGTACGAAAAACGAAAGCGTTGGGGGATATACTGACAAATAAAACTATAGGATAGATTCGTAATAAAGCAAAGTTGTGGGTAAATATGCAATAAACTATAGCTAGAGAATGAATTCATAGCACGGCGTCAGAATCGAAGACGACGGAGTGTATTTGATCATCTCTCTCTCTCTCTCTCCCTTCTGACGAACCCTAACTCTGATCGATCAAAATCCGGCAGCAAGACACAATGGCCAACGGTAATCTACCCAAGAGAATCATCAAGGTGAGTTTCCCCAATCTCGTTTCTGATCTCATTTTACGGATCTCTCTAAAAACTCTTAATTTCAATTGGCATCTCTGATAGGAAACTCAACGTCTGCTCAGTGAACCGGGTAAGTGTGATCTTCAATGAAAGTTTGAATTTTTTCGTAAAGGGTATGTTTAAAAATATGATCTTTTTACCTGAGTTTTTATCAATTTGATTGTTTGCAGCTCCCGGAATAAGTGCGTCTCCCTCTGAGGATAACATGAGGTACTTCAACGTTATGGTTCTTGGTCCTTCACAATCACCTTATGAAGGTACTTTCTTTACACCATACGGTACTTCACGTGCAAGGGCACTCACGTGCATTGCATATATTTGAAAAGAGTTTTTAGGTAATCGAATGCTTACTTCTAGGTAATTTGATTTTCAGTTTCTTGCCTTGAGGTTGTTGCAACATGTTTATTCTCCAGTCATGATTGCTAATCTTGTAGATTGTTGGGTTTAGAAGAGATAGCTAAGTAATGTTGACTTGGCACTTCAGGGTAGAGAATTGCGAGCTTGTACAACTGTACTTGGCTTTTTATTACCATCTCAATTTGATGCGTTATAGATGCTTAGTTAAAAACCTTCACTTTTCTTTTCTGGTTTTCTACTTTTAAATTAAGTCTACTCATTATTGAGAGTTAAGTTTTTCCACCGAGTGATATATATGCTAATCCATTTTTCTAGGAGGAGTTTTTAAGTTGGAGCTCTTTTTGCCTGAAGAATACCCTATGTCAGCTCCCAAGGTAAGTTGCTTGAGTTTCTATGTTTCCTTGTTTAGAAATAGAATCTTGTGTGTGATAAAGTTATGCATACTTCTCATCAGATGGTGAGTTGAATTTAAGTAATACTAGTTATAAGACTCTGGCTTGCTAGTAAGTAAGTTTGCCTGTTGGTGGGATATTTGTAAATGCATCAAATGATCTCTGGGATTGGTGTTCTCTGGGATTGGTGATCTCTTTTCGTATAGGTATACTCAGTTCTTCTACATTAGATTTTGAATGAAGACTGTTTTGTGTATAGAGTTCTATTTATCTATACTTGAATACTCTGCACGCTCTTTTACTGAGTTTATATATTTGGAACAGGTTAGGTTTCTCACCAAGATATACCATCCTAACATTGATAAGGTCTTTCTCTAACTCCTTCCACTGTTTTCCCTTTACCGTTCACGAAACAATATACATGTTCACTAAACCTGTATATTTGCATGTGCAGCTTGGAAGAATATGTCTTGATATCCTGAAAGACAAATGGAGCCCTGCTCTACAAATACGTACAGTTCTCTTAAGGTACGTATGTGTTGATTACATTAGATTCTCTCCTTTTGCCAAAACCCATAGTTTTCTAATTCTTATGCTATTGATGTGCCGTCCTGAAAATAGCATTCAAGCTCTTCTGAGTGCACCAAACCCTGATGACCCGTTGTCTGAGAACATCGCTAAGCATTGGAAGAGTAATGAGGCAGAAGCTGTGGAGACAGGTAATTTAAACCATGAACTCTGAACTTAACTAGTTATACTACTACCCTGTGTTGGTATCTCACACCATCCTTGTGAACTACCTCTGCAGCTAAGGAATGGACCCGTCTTTATGCAAGCGGTGCATGATGGATTGGAGAGTGAAAAGAAGATCTCATTCATCCAAAATAACATTACGTTTGGTGATATCTATCAACATCAAAGCTATAACAAGCTTTACATTTTGGTTCACAGAAAGTTGTGATCTCTCTGAACTATTGTATCATCATTACTAGTAGGGTCAAGACTCGTTTTACCTATACTTGAAACTCGTCAAGTTTGGTTGAATCAAAAGATCTTCTCTACGTTTGTGTAAGCTTTACAGATTCCCAATATCCAAAAAGTCTTTAATGAAATTTGTGAGAGTTTGATGACAAACACTCCAAACAGTTTGTAATTAGTTCAAACGCCACCAACCAAGAACACACTGCAGATTTCATGAAAAATATTAATGAAGCCGAAGTGAAACAGTGAGAGACTCATCTACCAACCGTGGAAGACGAAGAAGAAAGACTTGCTAGTAAACTCCACTAGACAGGAATTGCGTCTACGTTAGATGAATCTTCGCATCTCAACACAATTCCTTCAAGACTCTGGAGGAAACGTGCACTTATCCATTGCCAACCATCAGCTAATGGTTGTGTGGACAACATATGTGTCTTCTTCATCGAACCAGAAAAGGTCTAGAGGACCAGATGGCTGTATCCTCTTTTTATGAATTTCTTTGGCTTCTGTTGAGAAAAATATCAACACTTTGCATACTTTTTCAAGGTTTAAGAACAGAATCACAGAAGATTTGAACCACCAAGCATGGCTGTGAAAGACGTGACATGGTTTAGACTTTTCTGTAGAGCAGAGTATGCAAACCTTTTACCGACATCAAATCCTATCAATTTCTGAAATGTGAAACCACTAAGAAAAGGCGTTGTAGCTGAGCCCTCTGTTATTACTGTAATGTTCCTTATGTCATAACAGTTTGTTGAATCGTGTGTATGCATAGATGAGCATCAGCTCGCAGGTTCAGTTCCCATTGACAACACTTACTGCATACTATTCTATTTGATGGAGTGTAGTCCCAAAACTAACGTAAAAGCATAACAAAATTTACAGTCTCAGGATCTGCAAAGATCTGGCGTGATTCTATTCAATGTCATTACATTTTTGCACCAAACAATATACCAATGGTGTAAGGAAGGGGGTTGCCCCTTTTGAGGCTATGAACATGTGAGCATGAGAAAAGGAGAAAACTAAAAACAACATTTATGTATCAGAATGTGCTTCTTGCTCTGAAACCTCGCCGTTTGCTAGCTTGAGTACACAGTGTCCAAGAGGTTGAGAACTCTGACAGAGCATGATGGAGAGACAGAACATGCATAGTCCTGTTTCAAGGTAGAAGAACTAGTCAGAATTCAGAAACCACTTTGCAATATTTGACATAAAGCAAGTACCAACTGGATGCAACATTTTGTCACACTTCTATTAAATGTTACGTTCAGACAGATTATACGCCTAGTTTTGTTTGCAGTACACTATATTTGTTATGTAATACCATCAAGTACCGACAAGCTCTTGCACAATTAAATTGAAAATGTGGATGCTTTATTACCTGCATAAGCAACGGTTACACCTGATATAAGCCGTCCCAGAGCTGACAAGAAGTATAAGCAGATTACGACCTAAAAGAAGAAGAAAAAGGTGTCACACAAAAACATCTTTAGTATTAAAACACAATGACTGACTCTAACATATTGATGATGCTAATGTATATTAGATATACGCATGAATCATAATGATAAAAGAATAGCATCTGAACATATGGTGAGATGGTAAAACAAAGGAAAAAACACTTGCCTTGACAAAAAGTCTTTTGTCGTGTCCTGTTGCAGCAACCCTGAGAACGGCCTCTGCTGCTCCAACAGTATTAGCCAAGCGCGCAACGATGTTACTTGCTGTGTCCTGGGATATTTGCCACTCTAGTGGATCCACTGGAACCCTTTCGAGGATAAAAAAAATGTTATAGAATTAAGTAAATTATGTGGTACTACGACTCACATGATACATCGATCACATAGAATCATCACCGATTCACAAACCAATCGAAAGCAAATCAAACAAGAAAGATGCCTATACGGTGTTCATAATCAAACTGATGGAATAACCACATAACCTAGTTCGACAAAATCAGAGACCAAAAAACAGAACCCAATACCGACAAAACAGAATAATAAAGTCGAGAACTTTGTAGGTGAGAGGGTAAACTTACGAGACATTGAGTTGGCGAAAGAGGAGACCGAGGATGGCGAGTGAGCACAAGAGAACGATGAGTACATCGGCGAAGAGAGAGAGAATAGTCGCGTTGCGATATGCGCAGTGGTAATACACTAGCGTCCCGCTAATCAGCAACCCCATCGCCTTCCCTGCTTCTCCCATCTCTCTCCCTCCCCAAAACTTTATTCACTCCCAGATTTCCCGGAAAATAAACCGATTTTTTGTTTCTATAGTTTTTTTCTGGCTTGATCAGACAAGAGATTCTCAAGCATCTATGTCTTAACGACATAGAGTAAGAAAGAAAGAAACACGGTAACATCATTAACGGACGCGCATTTATTGGGCCATTAAGAAGCCCATAAACAACTAACCACAGAGCCGAAAACATCATTTAACGGTCCCCGATTACATAAACGTGCCACGTGAGACTACTAGTCACACAGTCGCATCCACAACCGTATTGTGCGCCGTCATGTAGATGATCGGTACATGATTTTGTCAAACCAGATCATCAATCATCTTCTACAACTCCCTTCAAATATCTATATACGTGCTTGCTTCCCCTCTCTCTTCTTGTGACCACTCTCTCTTCCTGGTTAGTATCTCCATCTCTCTCTCTCGATCGCCGATCTTGATCAGAGGTTACCATTACTGATCGGTGTAATTGATCGGATCTCGGTGCAGGAGGTGAATTTTGTTTGAATCTACGAAAATGCCAGCGTTTTACGGAGGAAAGCTCACGACCTTCGAGGACGATGAGAAGGAGAGCGAGTATGGTTACGTTCGCAAGGTATGATCACCGTTTCGTCGATCTGATATCATTTTGGTTAGATTCTGAACGGTTTAGATGGTTAAGTAAAGTAGACATTAGAATCTGATGGTTACGTCTTGGTTTAGTAACTCGTATGAGAATCTATGATCTGATCTAGTAGTTCTCAGTGGTTTGACATTTTGCGATGCAGGTTTCAGGGCCCGTCGTTGTTGCGGATGGTATGGCTGGTGCTGCTATGTATGAGTTAGTGCGTGTTGGGCATGATAATCTTATTGGAGAGATCATCCGTCTTGAAGGAGATTCAGCCACCATCCAAGGTTTGTTTGTTAGCTCATCTTATCTTATCTGTCTAGGGTTCTATAGAAATGAGATGTTTTTGACTGATGTTTTGGCGGACTTCAGTTTACGAGGAGACAGCTGGATTGACTGTTAATGATCCCGTTCTTCGAACACACAAGGTTCTTGGTTCTTTTTTTATTATCTTGGTGTTTGTTTCTTTGGTGTTTTTTTTTCTGTAGCTGACAGAGATTTTTTTTTTTTTCCTGAAATTTCAGCCTCTTTCTGTGGAGCTTGGACCAGGAATATTGGGAAATATCTTCGATGGAATTCAGGTAAGTAGGATTTTGAATCTTAATAGACATGAAAAGTTTAAAACTTGTGTGGGTATGTACATTACAAATTGCAGACTGTGGCTTCTCAGTTCTCACAGTTCTTTGGTTTCATTTCTTTAAATATCACAGAGGCCTTTGAAGACTATTGCCAAAAGATCTGGTGATGTGTACATCCCTCGTGGTGTGTCTGTTCCAGCTCTTGATAAAGATTGTCCTTGGGAGTTCCAGCCAAATGAGTTTGGTATATTTTTTTAAGCAATATATCTCTCTAAGATAGTGTTTATATGGCCTTTTTCTTGATATCAACTGAATTTACTTGGTTACAGTCGAGGGAGACACAATAACTGGTGGTGACTTGTATGCTGTAAGTTTGTTGGCCTCCTCCTCCTTAATCTAATCTTGGCGACGGAATATATCTCACATAGTTACACTGGAAGTAGTTTTTTTCCTGATAGTCAACCGTAACTTTGGAATGCAGACCGTCTTTGAGAACACTTTGATGACTCACCGTGTTGCCCTTCCTCCCGATGCCATGGGGAAGATCACTTACATTGCTCCAGCTGGTCAATATTCCCTTAAGGTTTGAGTTTAGCTTTCTCTCAAAAGATATAATAAAGACAGTCAAAACTCATTTTCCTCCAATGTTTGACTTGATCTATTGGTAACCACTTTCTGTTGGAAAAAGATTTTCTGCTCATGGTAGTTCAACGGCTTTTTTCATATCACAGGATACGGTGCTAGAGCTTGAATTCCAAGGGGTTAAGAAATCGTACACCATGCTTCAGGTTTGAGCTTATCTTTGATCTTCCTATTTGTAAGCGCAAAAGGTTAGCTGTTCGGTCACTTTATAAAATTTGTTTGGTTGGTAATTTTTCAGAGCTGGCCTGTACGTACGCCTAGGCCAGTTGCATCCAAACTTGCTGCCGATACTCCTCTACTTACGGGGCAGGTAAATACTTCATTGATTTTAATACAGTGATCATAGTCGTTCGAAGACGTGCTTTGCTGATAGCTTTCTTCTCCCTGTTGTCAGCGTGTTCTTGATGCCCTTTTCCCCTCTGTTCTTGGTGGAACCTGTGCCATTCCTGGTGCTTTTGGCTGTGGGAAAACTGTTATCAGTCAGGCCCTTTCCAAGGTAGGCTGTGACACTTGGGTTTTGTTATACTTAATTGCTGGCTGTATCGAGTTTCCACAACTAATTTGTTCTTATATACATAGTACTCCAACTCCGATGCTGTCGTCTACGTTGGTTGTGGAGAGAGAGGAAATGAAATGGCTGAGGTATACTTCTTCTCATCCTGAATATGCATATTGGTCACACGCATCAGAAATTTGGTCTGATGGTGGTGAGGAATTTGTCATAAATTAGGTTCTTATGGACTTCCCACAATTGACAATGACGTTACCTGATGGTCGTGAGGAATCCGTCATGAAACGTACTACACTGGTTGCCAACACCTCTAACATGCCTGTGGCTGCTCGTGAAGCCTCAATTTACACAGGTAATGTTCAGGCTTGTAGGTTTACTAGTTTCTGAAGAAGCCCGTTTCATCTTATAATGACAAACTGCACATACAAACCATTTCTATTACGACTCTCATTTTGTTAATTTTGTGAACTCCAGGAATCACTATCGCTGAATACTTTAGAGATATGGGCTACAATGTAAGTATGATGGCAGACTCAACATCCCGTTGGGCAGAAGCACTGAGAGAAATTTCAGGACGACTGGTAATCTCTTACTTCTCACTGTTTCTTTATGGATTTTCGTGTTGTCCTGCTACTCCGTTTTTCAGTTTCTTGAAACATGTTTTGCTTTGTTTTTCTAGGCTGAAATGCCTGCCGACAGTGGATATCCTGCCTATCTTGCAGCACGTTTAGCATCTTTCTATGAACGTGCTGGTAAAGTCAAATGTCTTGGTGGACCAGAGCGTGATGGAAGTGTGACAATTGTTGGTGCTGTTTCACCTCCTGGTGGAGACTTTTCAGATCCTGTGACTTCTGCAACCCTTAGTATCGTGCAGGTGATTATCTTGTTCATGTCTGTTTCCCTATCTTCCATTGTGTATGTACACAATCAGATATGTTACGCCAGATGAACCAGATGGTGTTGGCTCTAAATCTGCCGTAGAAACGTATATATTAGCATTCTTTTCTCGACTTTGTAGTGCTTACTCTTCCATTTTGGTTTGTTTTTTTAAATATCTGCAGGTCTTCTGGGGTTTGGACAAAAAACTTGCCCAGAGAAAGCATTTTCCTTCTGTTAATTGGCTGATTTCCTACTCAAAATATTCGACGGTAAGCTTCGGTCTTATTTAAACCTGTCTTTGTTTTCATAGTATCTCGAAGATCTTGTATATATAAGAAAGGTGCTTGGTTTTCTCAGGCATTGGAATCTTTCTATGAGAAATTCGATCCAGATTTCATCAACATCAGGACAAAGGCCAGAGAGGTGTTGCAGAGGGAAGATGATCTTAATGAAATTGTCCAGGTATGTCACTTAACCTTGTAAACTACCACAATGTTTGACTAATGATTTCTGGTCTTTTAGCGATAATCTTGGCATCCACACGTGACTCGAGTTATAGAAGAAAATCACACTTGACCCGTGTATTACACTTTGTTGTGTGCAGCTTGTGGGAAAAGATGCGCTAGCGGAAGGTGACAAAATCACCTTGGAAACAGCTAAGCTATTGAGGGAAGACTACCTTGCTCAAAATGCTTTCACACCGTAAGATTTGTCTCCCTTCGTTTTGGTTTTAGTTATCTCTCTCGTGGGGGTATTTACTCTTGAATGTTTTGGGATGAATCTTTGACAGATATGACAAATTCTGCCCATTCTACAAGTCCGTATGGATGATGCGTAACATTATCCATTTCTACAACCTAGCCAATCAGGTAAATAAGATACTTTATCAAGTGGGTTTTTATCTTTTTGGTAAATTGGTTTGTCTAGAAGGCAAGGAAGTGTTAGTGGGTAAGACGATAAGATCCGATACACTGTAACTTGATTTTGAAAATGATGTTGGTGATGATAACAATAGGCGGTTGAAAGAGCAGCGGGAATGGATGGTCAAAAGATTACCTACACTCTCATCAAGCATCGCTTGGGAGATCTTTTCTACCGTTTAGTGTAAGCAAACTTCAATTTATCCATGAACTAATTCATTTATGTAGCTTCTGTAGTGAAGTGTGTGTGAAACTGAAGTTGTCGTCGATCTAATGGAAAAAAACAGGTCTCAGAAGTTCGAAGATCCAGCAGAAGGTGAGGCTGCGCTTGTGGCTAAATTCACGAAACTATACGAGGATCTCACTGCCGGATTCCGTGCCTTGGAGGATGAAACTCGTTAAGCTCCACAAAGTCCTCCGAATTGGGTTGTTTGGAGAAAAAGAGTATCACATGTTGTGTTGTTTTGAACCAACAACTATCATATAGTGGTCGGTATTTTATTTATCCGGTTTGTTCGATCGGTCGAGTTTAGCTCTGTCAACGTCATATGATTCTCCGGCTGTGTAATATGTTTGATTCGTTGTTTTTTCTCTTTCATGTTTTCTTTCGGATGGTAATAAGGTACAGCCAAAGTGAGCCATGTATTTGATTTTTGTTGTACCTCTCTCAATTCAATAAGTTATTGTTATGTCCAAGTGTACTGAAACCTATTTGGGGAATACGTTTTACTTGCTCATAATAGTATACCAATCATTTTGTAGTTTTTCTTTCCATCTGTGGCCTGTATAAATTACCTTTCTTCAAGAGATGGAAACAGATCCTCAGGTTGATATCGAACCAACCACTGGGGAAACTGTATAAACTGCGCAGACCAAATTTGGCAGATGAATCTTATTCACCTTAGAATATTCTCTTGTTACAACTGCGGCTGTAAAGTTGGGTTGCAAAAAGGACAAGCCCATGTTCGTAAATATATACAAAATCAGCAACTGATCACAGCTTCGAATATCTATCCACAAAGGCCTTGGCTTTGTCCGGTGCAAAAAACCGCGCCTACACATTTAAAAGTTTAGAGCTTTTATGTCAAATACAGTTTAACCATTTAGACTTGTATTGGAAAGAAAAAGGGTTTAATGGAATTCACCTGGATGAACATTCTCTCTGCATCTCCTCTGCTTCCATTTTCTTTCAATATAATTCCCTAAAACACCAGTTTTCACATAGAGTTTTATGGGCATGTGTATTGCGTGACGTATTCAGGAAGAAGGATAAAATTACCTTAGCCAAGTAACCTCGGAAGTCTTCAGGATGATCAGTGATAAGCCGGTCATAAACAGCTATAGCGTCGCTTATATGTCCCCAGTCTGAATAAGCTTTTCCAAGAAGCAACTCAACCTGAGCAAACATTTCCCCAACGTTTAAAATCAGTAGAAGTCGCAAAACTGAACCTACAATAGATCATTATGATCCGAAGCAACATACAAAACAGATTCTTAATGAAATTCAGAGAGGTCTATTTCATCAACAAACAGTATCATAAAATGGTTCCAGAGTAGTATTGGTCATGACTCATGACTAGACCAATATGTTAAAGAGTCTATCGCCAACTTGCCTGAATTGGGTCTAGATCTGGTTCAGTTTCAGCGGTAACACTGTCTGCTGTGCTTGTTTTCTTAGTGTTCAGACGTTCGCGAGTATCCAGAAGAAATTTGACAGCCTGAGAATCATGAAATGGATCAACTGAGAAGTTAAGACTAACTTACCTATTAGGTTCGTAAGACTACTGGTAGAACCAGATATACCTCGTCTGGTTTCTTAGCAGCCAAATACGCGTTCATGAGGCCTCGTGTGACTTCAAGATCAATGCCTTTAGAAACCTAGGGTACATAGGTCAAAAAAGTTAGAAACATTACAGTAAGGGAAATTATGGTAACAGCATCTACAGTATATATAAGTTCAAATCTTACGTTCCCACTGGATACTGTCTACACTCTAAATATACGTTAATGAACCACTACTAGTTCAATGCAAGTAGAAAAGCTACAAGAAAGCAATCTTGCGCAACGCAAGAATATTGCGAATGTTTTACCTTTTCAGAAATTTTGTATGCAGCGATACTGCCTTCATAGTTCTTAAGTTCATAATTTACTTCTCCAAGCAACCGAAAGACATCAGGGTCAGTTGGTCTCTCCTACAGAGCAAGAATCCCACATACTATTAGCTGAGTCTCATATCAACATGTTCTTCAACAGACATAAGATACAATAAAAAATGGGAAGCGAAAACAAACCTTAGCCAATTTCTCAAGAAGCGTAGCAGCCCGTGAATACTCTCCTAGATTAGTCAGTGTCACAGCTGCGCCCTGCACAACCACCCAACTTTAAGAAAATTCGTACCGTTATAAATGGGAACATAATAAATTTCATGTAATCCAAGATAGGTGGAGATTAGACTCATTCAAGGAGAACAAAAAAAATGAAAACTTAAAAAAACAAAAGCAACCAGAATATTAGTTTTAAATTATTTTAACTATATTATTGGCAGCCTACAGGGTCATGGATGGCTAAATACTCAGGAAGAAGAAATCCATTCTTATGCCAAACATACACATTGTCTTCACTACTCACCTCTAAAGCAGTTTGATCATTAGGAGTGCCATCGAGAGTTGTTTCAAACTCTTTGAGCCTTTGCTGCCAATAATTAGAAAAGTTTGAAGATGTTCACGTTGCAGCGCTTGCTTCATTTAATCATATGAATAAAAGTCATCAACATCTTTTATACTACCTGAAGCGTGGCTTTCTCCTCTTCTGAAATTTGGTTTTTAACCACCGGGGTTTTCTCGGTTGGACTATCACTGAAAAGTGATAAACAACATTGTTACTAAAACAATGATCACATTAACGTATCTTACTAGTAATGTGAACAGAGAGCCTCTACAAAGATAACACACCTTCCGGTGGGGAGAAAGTCTCCAAGAGCAAAAACTAAACCAAAGACAACAACAGCTATGCCAACTCCAACCTGTCACAGCAAAGAGATTTTTGTATAGAATGCCTAAAGCGGTTTTAGGAAAAAAAGACAACAGCACACTTGGAAAATATAAGTTGATGTGTACCTGGGTACCAAGACCAATTGTTTTCTGATCAGTCTGAACAGGTGCATCATAGTCTATTGGACCGAACTCATTAACCACTTCTGTCTTTTTCTTCTCAAGAGCTGACCTGGTTCATCAAAACGGCAGAGGTCAAAAGAAAGAGATTACATACTAGTGGGAGGACACTACTGGTTTTGATTGTCTAATGGGTGAGGAAAGTGGCAAGACATGCGATGAAAAAAAATTAAGAAAAAAAATGGTATGAAACTTTCATAGGAAAATCAGTTCGTCATGGTAGCGGAATCAGAGATATACACACACCTTCTAATGGTTTCAAGCCGTTCCTCAAAGTCTACATCATCGAAAGATCGACCAGGTTTTCCTTCAAACTGAGAATTCAGACCAGGTGCCTCTGCAAGAAAAAAAAATGTAGTAATGCGTTCAGCGATGTTAAAGAACTACTAAAGTGTTAACTACATACATGTACTTACTTCTGGGAGCAGAGACGGACTGTTTCGAAGATGATTTCCTGCAAGTAGCAGCAAATGAAGCCGACAGAACTTGAAAACTATAAGAAATGCTCAAACAATCTCTGTAACATTTGTATACCTTTGCTGTAATGATATATCTTTCTCTTCCTGTAATGAAATTTCACATTTTTGAATCAATAAAATATAAAATGATTCTTAAGGCAAAAAGACGGAAGAATTTTATTGAATCTACACCTTTTTAGAGCCAAAGCCGCGCTTAGGGTTAGAATCAGAGCAACGAATACGAAACAAGATAAGCTTTGAGTTGAACGAGACGGCGTTAGCCGCCGCTAGTGTCATCAACATCCTCCTATCTTACTTGCGAAATTTGCTAAGTGTAGATGATGAATTGTACCGGCCGAGAAAGGTTTCAAAGTAGAAACACGTTCGCCGGAGATTGACGATGAGGAGTGAGTGAGCTTCGTCGTGATCGGACCGGTGAGGAAAGTATGATAACGTTAGTTATGTGGTGGTTCTTATTATTTTTGCAGATGATTTCTCTACATGGGCCGGATCTGCAAATGTAAGTATTGGGCTAGGCCCATCAATATGGCATCGTTCGAGGCTTTGAGGCTATAGACTATAGTATAGAGACTGGTCCCAGAGAGATACGTAAGCAGTGTGAGAGATCCGTTCAAGGACACGGATGGTCTGTCCATTCACGTGCTCATCAAAATGCTCGCGACCATTACTCCTTGTCATGGCTCCTGTTTTCCTCTTCAATACCGTCTCTTGCACGCACATATACATAGGGAGAGAAAGGCTGGTTGTATTATTAATGAGTCACATGGACTAATGGTTTTTTGTGTTCAATTCATCTGAATAAAATTAGATGTTTATGTTTTGAGTTTAGTGACAATAGTATTGACATTTTAGTCGACCACATCTTTGTCTTTGACGATCTTCTTAACCCTCACTCTACTAGATTTCATCTTTCTACCACTTCTTACTCTTCTTGACTTGCCTCCCACTCGTATAGACATTTGTCTACTCCTTAATCTTACTAGGCGACGGTTGCTGCCACGGTTATGTTTGTGTTTACTTCCTCCTCTTCTTCTTCGTCTTCTTCTCAGCTGTTTTCGCCTAGTGCTGTCTGGTGAACTTGGCTCGTTATCGCTTGGATAATCGTAACTCGCGGCTTCTATGTCACGTAGACGTTTTCTGCGGTAGACACGTTTAGTGTTCCTCAAACTGTGCCACAAGCAACGAATCATCTCTCCGATGGCGAACCAGTACATTGCACAAGCGGCACAAGACATTTTGCATATGCTTTTAACTACACATTGGCAGATCCCAAGTTTGAACAAGAGGGTGATGAACATCAAAACTGCAACAAATAACAAACACAAAGTTACACAAAACGGAAAGTCAAACGAATACATTTAGTAATTACTAAGAATATAATAAAAGAAGGAGAAAGGTTTTACTTATGACACAGAGTCCTGAGATGAGGACGAGCTTGGCAATATCTGGAAGACAGAAGTGTTCTATGAAACATGAAAGATCCCATGGCCCTGAGCATACATTTCTGTAAATGGTAATAATAATGAAAAATCATCAAACGAATCATAACACTTCGGTCTTAAATTCAGACAGCATTCAAACGTTAAAAAAAAGTGTCATACAGACAGGATCTTCCAAGTGTGGCTTTGAAGGGTGCTGTGAATACGTTTCCAATAAAACCACCGATGTCGGTTCCTATAGTGTTGCCCATTTTAGCTTAATACAAAGTCGATGTGGATCTTTCGGCAATTAATCAACTAATCACTCTCTTGATTGATGGTGGATGATTTTCGCAGCAATCATGTTCATCAAAACGTAAACAAACGAATGCTCTTTTTTTTTTTCTGGCAGTTTTCAGGATAAGAATGAAGTTATCATCTTCGCATACAGTTTCCTCTGATACTAGAAACCGTTCCTGGATTGGGGTATGTAAATAACTAACTATAACTTTCTCTTTTTTTAACTGATTAATATGTAAGTGCCGCCAATCTATAAATTATCTGTAAGAGGGATCGGAGACAATGTTTTTTTTTGTTTTTTTTAATCGGAGACAATGTTTACAGAGTGTTACTCGCTATTGCATTTTAATTGATTAAAATATTATACATGATTTATAAATTTTTGTAAAAATTAACAAATGGATTTTTAATTAATATTTAAAAAAAATCTTATTCTTTATCAAAATTTCTTTGTATCGTTAACATATGATATAGATATGCTTTTAAATGTATCAAATGTTTTTTGTCATCTCCATATATTTTTAATTCATATGATTGAATTTTGATAAAGATTTAAATTATATAAATGAATAATATATAATTTTGATAAAGATTTTAAGAGTCATTAACATGATAACGTTGGATATGATTTTGCACATGCATAACATAGTCAATGTCGTAAAAGAGAAAGCATAACAAGTGAAGCACATTCACGGAGGAAGCCGCTGAATCATGAATAGAACTTCCACCGGCCAATTAAAGAGGCTTTCTCTAGATAACGTTAGAGGATTCATGAGTTATCATGCGAAACCAGTCATTTGAAAGTTTGTGTTCGAAATGATCCAACCTTAATATATTGAACACGGATTTACAGTATTGTTTAACTTATTTTCATCCCAAATAGAGAAAATGTGAGCCCAAAAACAAATAAGTGGAGCTTTTGATTCAATGGCCTTCTTTGCACACTTGGCTGAGAAAAGAAGGAAGTAACAAAGAACACTTTACATGCGGGGTTTGTAAAGCCAATCCTTAAAAGCAGAAAATTGGTTTGTAGTTGTACATTTGGCTTATGAAGCAAGTAACTTCTCATTTATCTCTTCGTTTTAAAATATAAAAAAAATGTTTCTGAGATTTTTTTTTTGGTTATACCTTCATTTTATTAGCTGATTTTTAATCTGAAAATATTCTACACTTATGGAATGTCTCACACTAATGCAAGGAAAAAAATGTTCTCAAAGCATTGACAAGTTTTTGTACGATTTGATCCACACTGGCCAAACGTAAACACGGGGATTAGATATGTTCGGTGCTAAGAGCATACTTTAGGAATATACGAATGTTGTTTTTTATTTTTATTTTTATTGTTATTTACAGAAAAATATAGAGAAATTCTAAGACCTTTATTAAAATACAACATTGATAATTTCCTTAGTTTTAGCAATAGTTGAATTTTTACTTTTTCAATTTTGAAACTTTAAGGACTTATTTTTATATAATTTACAATTTTTATTTTTTAAAATCGACAGTGGGCCTAAATACCATATTGACGAAAATAACAAAAAATGTGGTTGAATGGTTGCTTGACACGTGAGTATCAATTATGAAGAATCATTTCTTTCACAAAATTCATCTAGAGACTAATGTATGATAATTTCGAAAAATGGTTATTTAAAGCCCTAGAATAAGTATCGCTGTAACTTGTGATAATTAGACTGGATTTCAAAGGTTCGGTTGGGAACATGAGCGTTGGAAACATAAAATTACCTATCAATCAAAGATGTATTTATATACTACTTCTGTTTTTTTCTTGAAAAAAAATTGTTTCTAAAAGATGATTGTTTTATGTTTTTTTTTTATGAAAAATTACAAATTTTTTAAAAAATAATTGGTTTTATTGGATTACTATAGACCAAAAATTGTTGAAAAATAAAAATCATGGAAAACAGTAAGTTTATTATAGATAATCTATAATAATTTAAAATATTTTTTTAATATGTGTGAAAATACTAGAAATAATATCTTATAGAACGATTGTATTTTCTAGGTCTTAATGATCAGTAATCTAAAATTAAAAGTCTGTTAAAGCTACAATTGTTAAATATATTGAATGCAAGACTAAATATCACAAATTCAATTGGAATGTTACAATATCTTGTATTATCTCTGTGTTTGGTGGTTATTACTAGTTTTAGTGGATATCTTTATATGCATTGAAGGTTTTGAGCCAAAACAATTATACATCGTTTCAGAGATTTCTATTTGCATCATTTCTAGAGTTAAGATAGTAACATAAACATACACTTAATGGCTGGATGACAAAAAAAACGCCGTACGAAGAGTTAAGAGGCTATACGGTCGCACTTACCACACCACAAACGAGTCCACATCAAGGACTATGGATTAAGTATTATAGATCGAAGCTCTCTGGATGGGACCACATGTTGCCTTCTGCAAGTGTTTGATTTGTGTGATTGGCAAATTGAGTTAGTTCTCTTTCACTTTCGCTACTTATGATTTTGTCAAGTTACTACATTAAGAGCCTAACGATCATATGCGCACCACGTTATGTAGGCGAACCATGTCCTCTCATATCAACGACCTAAGATGATAACATCTATGCATTACTCCACATCTAGCACGGTACACGTAGTATTATGGTTAGACCTGCCAACAGGGTGATTAAATGCAGACTGATACATGTATGATGTGATATTTCTTTTTTTAAAACCGAAGGGTTAAACCCGGATCTATTAAAAATACATATCTAATCCTTGGATGGATGTACAGTTCACAAATAGACCATTTCCTATGCATTTAAATGGGCCGAAAGTAATTGATCATATTCGTGTGGCTAGTGGGATTTGAACTCGGATTTACCGTATTGGGTTAACATGTATGATATGATATAGTATACACTTTGTGTTAGATTCATAATCTTCCCATGTTGCTCAGAGTCAGCATTTCAAATATTCAAGTTGATGACTGGATCTAAAACACAAAAGAACTAACCTCTGATACTATTACTAACCCACTAACACTTTATTTTTTGTATTAGTTTTGATTACGTAAAGTTTTTTTTTACTACGTAAAGTTCAAACTAATTTTTCAAAACAAATACTGTAATCGTCAAATGTGTATTAACAGTTGGGATTTATTTACATACGGTTCAAAAATAAGTGATGATTAATTACTATCTCGAGTCCTCGACCAAGTTTTTTTTTTTTTTTTTGAATCATGTCCTTTTAAAATCAAAATGAAAAGTTAAATCATATAGTGAAACCGGGGCTTCTAGTTCAGGTGGTAAAATGCTCACAACTATGAGTGAAAACCAAATCCCGTCTACTGGGGAATTAACATTTCGGCATCGTCAGAAACAGAAAACCGACACGTGATAACACGTGACTAGTTTGAACCAATTATGTAGGGCCAGAATACCTTACCAAGATATCTCTGTATAATTAAAAAAAAAAACACATAGTGAAACAATAGTCCTAGAAACTAGCTTTTCTTCTTGATTTTTTTAAGGATATGTATATTCATTCTTCAGTTTATAAGAAAAAGTGTTTTTATCTGCGAACTGCTTCTAATCAACATGTTTCAATGATCGCGAGTCTTGCGTTCAAACCAACAGAAACAAAAACTCAGCTACGATGCTCATTTATTTAGTTGTATCTACTACTAACCCTCTCGCGAAATTAACAACATAGAGTGCTTGTTTTATGAAAATTTTGGATTTTGGTTTTATTGAAGAATTATAGAAATATTCATGTGTTTTATATAAATTTCTAATCCTATTTGTGAATCATTGTGAGATAACAATCTAAGTCCCACATTGGATATTAGACAAAGGAAAGTCTAATATATAAAGATAAGTCCAACTCTAATAGTACGAGGCCTTTTGGGAAGGAGTCCCAAAGTAAATCCATGCGGGCCAGCCTCTTAGGCCCAAAGTGGACAATATCGTACTAATAAGACAAGATAGAGTTGGACATGGGATTTCGCAATCCCAACAATTGGTATCAGAGCCTGGTTTGACGAAGAGATGCAAGAAGACCAAAATACCCTTTAAGTAAGAACATGTAGAAAAAGAAAGAGAAGGTCTGTTGCCGAAAGTCAGAAGATCATGAAACCTGTGAAGTTGTGGGAGATACATTCTCAAAGGAAACCTTGCAATTAAGAAACACACAAGAGATGAGTTGTGGTCCTTAGCTTGAGGGGGAGAATGTGAGATAACAATCTAAGTCCCACATTGGATATTAGACAAAGGAAAGTCTAATATATAAAGATAAGTCCAACTCTAATAGTACGAAGCCTTTTGGGAAGGAGTCCCAAAGTAAATCCATGCGGGCCAGCCTCTTAGGCCCAAAGTGAATAATATCGTACTAATAAGACAAGATAGAGTTGGACATGGGATTTCGCAATCCCAACAATCATTTGATATAAACATACCTGTTGTGGAATTAAGAACGAAAACAAGCGCTCTTTTACAAGGGTGATGTTACTATCTTAGAGAAATATGTTGATCTATTTTGCTTTCTATACTAAATATGTATCCACAGAACCACAACGTAGATATTTGTTAGTCGTATAATTGCTAGCATTAATTTATGTTTCATAAATAGTTCCATGATATTTTTCTTGTTACACAAAATATCATTTTAAAATTTTAAGATAGTTTACACCTATTTTAAGTTTATTATTAATTGTAAATACATTAAACATTGCATTTCAAACACAAGTTCATAATTTGTAACTACTACTCCCTCCGTTTCATAATATAAGTCGTTTTAGAGAAGTTTTTTTGTTTCAAATTATAAGTCGTTTTCGTTTTTCTATGTAAAATTTATTGACAATTAATGCAGTATAACCAATAATAAAATATCAGCTATTTTTGTATTGGTTGAATTGTGATTAAGTAAACAATTAATGATGTTTTTTTCTAGAAAATCTAAAAAATTAATGATTTTCTTAATCCATGTGCATAGTTCTAAAAGACTTACTCCCTCCGTTCGTATTTACATGACGTTCTACTGCTTTTCTTTTGTGTCAATATATATGTCGTTCACAAAAATCAATGCAAAAAATGATAAAAAATGACTGTTATTATCCCTGTAATTAATGATTTGTAGTGGTAATGATATGAAGCCAATTTGACATTGAACACTGACGAAAAGGCTAGAATAGACATTACATCAATTGTCTTAATTTAAGTGAAACGTTGTCGAACGTCATGTAATTCCGAACGGAGGGAGTATAATAAAAAACGGAGGGAGTATTAATTATATTTTCAGTCATATTCATCATAACCATCTCTTAGAATTTTATATTGGTTCTTTTATTTTACACAAAGAAGACGATACACAAGTAACAAGTTCATTCTCTTGTTTAATCATGTTTCACATCCTTTATATGTTGACGTGATTTTCAGGTGTACGTGAGTTCTGATTTTTCCTGGGTAGGGAGCTAAATGATTTACAGTTTAATAAACACTTTATTTATTTTTTTTAAACACTTTATTTAGTAGATAATTAGTTCATGAAGTCTTGTGAATTCATTTAATATTACTTAATTTATTGCCGACACATTTATTATTTATTGATTTTATTTTTGGATTTTTGAGTTCGTGTTACAAAAAAAAGAGTTCGTTTATGTTTACTCCGAAAAGCAAAACGCAACTGTACCCGTTGACGAAAGAAGGAGAGAGAGTCACCCGTAAGAGGAAACAAATAGTACTAGAATAACTAACAACGTTATAACTAACATTAAATTCTTTAATTAACGATCCCATATTAAATTATTATTATAGTGTGTTCGCGAGTCACCTCTATATAAACAAGACCTCGTCCAAACTGTCTAATAATCGATTGAAAAGGCAAACATCGACCCACCACAAGTAATTTCTCTCATCTCTTTCACCCTCTTCTACTCATACTCGTTACACGAGGACTCTTTCAGTGCAAATGCATATCAAAATCAGATTACAAATATATATAAATATGCCTGTAATAGAGTGATTAATATATATGCCTGTAGATATAGTGATATAAACACTGCGTACATTTATAGCATCGTATGATTGTTTGAATGAAATTCTCTGAACTCAATGACTATCTCTATCTTTATGGACATTTACGTACGCATAGGAACATTGTCGTTATGTGGAAGTTAAAGATAGGAGAGGGAAATGGGGAGGACCCTTACCTGTCAAGCACCAACAACTTCGTCGGACGTCAAATATGGGAGTTTGATCCCAAAGCCGGCACACAGGAGGAACGAGACGTCGTCGAAGAAGCTCGCCGGAATTTCTTGGCCAACCGTCCTCGTGTTAAAGGTTGTAGTGATCTTTTCTGGCGAATGCAAGTAAGTTTTTTACTTGTCTCAACTGAGTTTTATTATTATTATTTTTAATAAAAAATTAGTTTTATTATTTCTTCATGACAAAATGTATTCAAAAATCGCAATAGCTAGGTTGTAATATATCTAATCACTATCGATATAGATTTTTTACAGCACCTTTTTTTGTTACAGTCACGTATTCACCTTTTCTTCAATTTATAGTTTGAATAGATTTATCATTAATATACTGTATATAACCATGCTCAATGGCGGAACTAGCCAGACTTAATTATATTATAAGCATATAACATATGAGTCAATAGCTAACATCTGTAACATTTTCTTAGTTATAAAACTTTAAAATTTATGTAAATTTTTCTTTTTTTTCATAATCCACATGGATCATTTGACATTCCTCACAACAAGCTACCTCCGCCACTGACCATGCTACGTTCATAATTTATATACGTACGGTTGATTACAACCACAAGATTATTTTTCTGGGGTTTGAGTCACCACCACGTGATTATGATTTATGAAGATACGAGGATTGTTTGCCACAAATAGAACCATCCTCAGTCACTAGATACATATACGTAGTAATCGTATATAAAAAAAAAACTAAATGTTATTTTCTTTTTTTTTTGGGCAAACTAAATGTTATTTTCTTGTACCGTTTTGTAAGCACTAAAGGATCTGTGTTGGTATTATAAGCATTGCTAGCAAAAATAAATAAAAAAGCAACGCGATTAGGATGATGAGAGAATGTCTAGTATCTCCGTACTCAACCGAATTGTGTTGTGTTGTTTTGTTAGAGAATGTTTTTTTTATACTAGATTTATAGTCAAGTTATTTAAAGGGAAATTAGATCCAATAACACCAAAAAAAATCTATAATTCACTAAATAACTAAAAACCCACCTACTCTCCTACTTTCTCTTCATATCTCTTTCTACTCTCTCTCCCAAAATCTAATGTTTTTTTGGTTATTTGGTTATTTAAAGGGAGAATGTATAGTATCTCAAAATGAGTATATAAAATATTATTATTATAATATATTTCTAATACTTTTTTTCAAACTATTCACATGTTGACAAATGCTCAGGAATGCTCAGGAATCTAATATAAACATATCATGAGTTTTCATTTAAGACATTCTCCAACATATATCTACTTCTCTTTTGTACTTTTTCCTTTTCATTATTATTTGTTTTTTTAAGATATTATGGTTTTGGTCAAATGAATAAAAAAAAGTCAGTGACAATAGATTGGTAAGATTAAGCCTTTTTTTTAACATCTGAGCCCAAAAAGTAATAAGTAATACTTACTCATACCGTACGCACAGTTTTTGAAAGAGGCGGGATTCGAGCAAGTGATCCCTCCGGTGAAGATCGACGGCGNGAACGCGACGAATGCGTTACGGAGAGGAGTCTCGTTCTTCTCGGCTCTGCAAGCCTCGGACGGTCACTGGCCGGGAGAAATCACCGGACCTCTCTTCTTCCTCCCTCCGCTGGTATTGTTTCTTCTCTGTTCCTTCCTCCTTTCGGTTCCCATAATAATTACGGGACACCTCGAGAAGAGGAATCGATTGAAACGGAGAAAATTATCCCGTGCAGG
>OVBX01002075.1:0-14507 GCA_900406325.1 Erucastrum elatum | reverse complement strand
CATACATTAATTCAACATGGCTTAGCTTGACAATGGCGGTTTGAAAATCACTGCGTGTTTTTCTTTAATTGTTTATGTATTTTTTTTCTTCTTTTGACTTGGCGTGTTTAGATTTCTGAAGTTTCCTTGAAGAATCATCTACATGGACGAGCACCAAACTGATGCACAGAGCTCTGCCACGTGCTTATCTCTATGGAGGTGTTAGTCAAGGATCCACTAATATGCCCCTCTTGTTGTGTTTAGATTGGTTATTAGGTCTCGTTGACTGAGTATATTTTGCTTTTTTGCTTAACCGCGTTATAATGCCAGCTTAGAAGTAGACGAGTTTTACTTTTTACAATTTTACCAATTGTTTCATGTCATGTGACGTGGGACGAGTAAGTAATCAACTCTTTGTTATCTGAAAATATTATTTAACTACTTAAATTTCAACTAATAACTATTTTATGGAATTATTATAATCGTTTATGTTAGAAGATGTATTATAGATAATCGTTGTAATATGTTAACTGGACTGGTGGTATATGCGAGCAGGGGGCTGGCAGAAGCTGTCATAGGTTGATATTAGGTGTTTTGACCGCACATATAGCCATAAACTTGTTTTAAATATTGATTAGTTTATTTTTTATTATTCTAAAATCAACACAATAAGTTAATATTTATGATTTTAAATAGCTAAATGGAACATCAAAGTATTTATATACGTCAAACATTATTTTATCAAAATATATACTTAATATTGTGTTAATATTTCTTGAAACACTCATATCTTAGAAATATTTAAGAAAATATCTTTATATTTTTTTTTGCTTGACTAATTTTTAATTATAAATTGTTTTATCTTAAATTTTTAAATTTTATAATAAAATTATTGTTTTCAGATAGCAAAACAATATATATATATACATACGAATTATGTTATTTTTTATATCTTATATTTTTAATGATTCTATTATATTTTGTACTAGATATGAGCCCGTTGCGTTGCAACGGGTTTTTGTTTGATGTTTAAATTTAATAAAAAACATAAAATAATAAACTATTCTATTATAGTTTTATGGTTGATTTTTGTATATGTTATGTGATATTTATTTTATAGTTAAAAGACAATTGTTACACATAAATTTAAGTTAAATTATTTATTTTAAAATCACGGTTTATAGATGAACCACTATCAAATTTGTACTTAGATTAGAGAAAAAACTATACATTTTCCTAAGAAAAAAATTGAAAGTCAAATAACGTCAATCGAGTCAATGATATCATCAAACAATTTTTATGTAATAAATTTAATGTTTTATTGAATAATTTTTAAAAATTTTATTGTGCTAGGATTTTTTTTTAAAATAAACACATTCTATTTAATAAATCTTCTTTTTATTTACAATTTTTATCTTCAAAATACTATTTAATACTCTTTTACCTTTTTGTTTAGGATGTGGAAAAAGAAAATTATTGTTATATAAACTTTAACAATTTATCTTATCTATAGAATTTCAAAAAAAAATTGCTATCAAATAATTATTTCTAGATACTAATAAATAATTTTAAAATTACTATTTTTACATTTTGTATCAATACTAATTTTACACTTCTTTCATTAGTTGTATAATTTTTATTATAATGTTCATCATCAAATTCTCTCATAAAATATTATCAAATAATTTTTTTACAATTTTCATTTGGTTATGACTTAAAAATATGATTCAAATATCTCTTCATTAAGATTTTTTTTAAAAAGGAAAACAACTATCAGATATTCCTTTACAGTTTTTAAGACTTTTTAAAAATAAATCAGTATTACATAATATTTTACAATTCTATTTTGTCTAGGATTAAGGAAAATATAATTACTATCAAATAATTATTTCCAGTTAATACTAACTATTTTTAAAATTTCTCATTTTCAAGATTAGGCTTTTTCAATATCAGTAATATTTTTACAAATTTTCTTGTTAATTAAAAGTCTTTAGTATCACATTTATCATTAATTTTTCAAAGTAAAAAATATTATTAAGTAAAATTCTATAATTCTCTTTGGTCAGGATTTTTTTTTAAAAAGTTTTATTTGGTAAAGATTAAAAAGAAAAAAAATTATAAATCTCTTTTATTTATGATTTTAGGAAAATAAATATTTTCAAATTTTAAAATTTAACATTTTTTAAAAAAATTAGGTGTAAAAAGAATAATTAGGTTTATATTTTAAAAAAGACAATTCCAATCGAATAGGTTTTGTTAAGATTAAAATGACTATTATTTTTAAAAAATCATTTTATTATACAATTACAATTTAATAATTTTATTTCTTTATAGTTATATTTTCTTCATGATTTTAGGAAGAAAAAATTAGTATTGAATAAATTATTTGTAAAACTCGGTTTTGGTATAGGTTTTATTAAAATTAAAATAACTATTTCCCTTTTAAAAAATTGTTTTATTATGTCAATTTTGTTTTGGTTTATGACCTTTTTAATTATGATTTGATTAATAATAATTAGCAAAAAAAAGAGTTTTTACGTTTCTCAGATTTGAAAATTGATTTTTCTTAAACTTAAACAAATTAAAAAAATAATATAAAATATTATTTTCCATTTTTTGGTTTATATTTTAAAAAAGGATAATTACCATTCGTTTTTGGAATAGTTTTTTGTTAAAATTAAAATTACTATGACATTTTCGAAAAATCGTTTTATTTTGATAAAAAATATTAAAAATCGTTTTATTATAATAAGATTATTTTTTTTTCGTTTAGAAATTTTTATTTAAAAAAAACTGCTTAATTTTAATAATAATTTTAAAAAGATTTTATAAAGGAAAGTTAGCATAAAATAGTCTTTTCCATTTTTTTAGGTTTATATTTAAAAGAGATAATTACAATTTGGTTTTGGAATATGTTATGTTAAAATTAAAATTACCATGACTTTTTATTAAAATCTTTGTATTTTAATAAAAATTAATAAAAAATCGTTTTATTATAATTATTTTTTTTCTTTTTGACATTTTTATTTTTAAAAAATCGTTTTATTTTAATAATAACTTAAAATTTAACATTTAAAAAGAAAAAAGAAAATGAGGTGTAAAAAGAATACTTAGGTTTATGTTTTAAAAAAGACAATTTCAATCGAATAGGTTTTGTTAAGATTAAAATGACTATTATTTTTTTAAAAAAATCATTTTATTATACAATTACAATTTAATATTTTTATTTCTTTATAGTTATATTTTCTTCTTGATTTTAGGAAAGGAATAGGTTTTGTTAAAATTAAAATTGCTCTGACTTTTTGTTAAAATCTTTGTATTTTAATAAAGTTATTAAAAATCGTTATATTATAATCATTTTTTTTCTTTTTGACATTTTTATTTTTAAAATCGTTTTATTTTATTAATAACTTAAAAATATTTATAATAAGATAAGATTCTATATTATTTTGGTTTAACCTTCTTATAATAAGATAATAATATATATTATTTTGTTTTAACATTTTTAATTAGAATTTTAATAAAGGAAAATTAGCATTATGAGAGTATAAATATTTTAAAGAGGAAAAATATGTTATAAATTATTTTGTTTTAACCTTTTTAATTAGGATTTTAATAAAGGAAAATTAACATTATGAGAGTATATATATTTTAAAGAGGAAAATATGTTTTAAATATGTTTTTTGGGACAATTTTTTTTGACACATGTCTTAATCTTAAATGATAACTTGCCATGTGTCGCGATCATATTAATTAGTAACTTTGAAAACCAAGCTTTATATAATAAGATGATCAATTATTTAATTATTTAATATAACATATAAATTTTATACTATCAAAATAAAATTACTTTTTAATTATATGTAAAATTCAGTAAGGATATTTTTTAAATTAATAAATTAGTGAATCACTTAGAATTAATAAATCAATAATCTATCTAAAAGTCTAAAACCTAATAAGAATATTACAGATAAAAAACCAACTAAATTTTAATATAGCATATAAATTACTATTGTTAAAATAAAATTAATTTTTAATTATATACATTAAGAGTATTTTAAAATTAATATAGTAATAACTCAACTAAAAATAAATAATAGATTAATGATTTATTTAAAACCTTAGAAAAACATGACAAATAAACAAAATACTGCCTTTGGGATCATCCCCTGGTTAATCAAAAAAAAAGCAAAATACTCTAAAACTATGGAGAGAATGACAAATCAATAAAATCACTTCATAAATAATAATAGAGATAGATTAATTACAAAAATAAGTTAATACTTTTACTCAATTTAATAATTTATCTTTTTTTTGTTAATCTAAATAATGTCTATCACACAATTAACATATATCACAAATTACTTAAATTTATTTCTAGTAATTAATTATATATAGATTGTTTATTTTAACTTCTGGTAAATAGGGATGAATTCTTTTTGCAAAATACATAAATAGGGATGAGTTCATTTTATATGAACTATTAACTGATTCTATCATGGTAATTTAATGTAAAAATAGAAGTATTATACAGATTCCT
Organism: Erucastrum elatum; assembly: GCA_900406325.1. Lineage (NCBI taxonomy): Eukaryota > Viridiplantae > Streptophyta > Magnoliopsida > Brassicales > Brassicaceae > Erucastrum > Erucastrum elatum. The sequence continues at coordinate 9,988 of OVBX01002075.1, read as the reverse complement.
CCCCAATATTCTAGTGTCAGATTATTTGGTTTCCATAATTGCACAGCATTACATAAACTTGCAAATAAACAGTCGACCAACGCGCATTCTCACCTAAAGTATCATGAAACTCAAACCCTTGTTTACTTTTTTTTATTCGAACCTACCTAACATGAATAAAAAAATCGTTAGACCCTTAACATTTTTTTTTGTTGGCCAACAGTTTTTTTTCTTTTTGGTAAACATATTAAGATATATTACCATTTCAAAATGTTCACAGAACCACCACATAAATTACAAGAGACAATCAGACAGTACAAAAATAAAGCTAAACATGACTCAAATCTAAGTAATGAAGAGACCGATACTACCGGCAAGTACCTAGCCGGAGAATATATCCTAATTGGAAGTTGGAACTAAACCCTTGACACATAAAGAAGACTTGCAGTGCAAACGAGAAAATAATCTGATAGAATTGGCTTGCGCGATGATCCACTTTTATTTATTGTGCACAACCAAGAACAGCTCGCAAAAATCCTCTCAACCTGCATATAAGATTCGGTCTGGATACGGATCGGATATCTGAGTTTTTGAAGGTATTTGTAATTACTTTGTATGTTACATATATTCAATTTTTATATTTACTTTGCTTCAGAAAAATACGGATATTCGGAAAAATAGATATCCAAAAAATAATTAGATATTTGCGGATATTTGCGAATACTTACAGATATTTTTTTACTTACAGATATTTCATATGTTTTGATTAATACAAATAATCTTAAAATTTCGATACAGATTTATCTTGTATAATATATTTTTACATAATATATAAGATAAAAATTAAAATAATTAGTAAATCTACATATTTTGTAAAAAAAATAAACTTGGTTAACGATTATAATAACACAAAACTTAAGAAAAAAATTATAATTATCATAAAATATTTTTTTTCCTTTTATGTACTATTTTTATATAAGTAATAATGTAAATAAAATCTGTCAAATCATATGTCAGAATAATATTTATATAATTTTATACATATAAAACTTTGAATATAATCAAGATATACATGTATTTATATATTGCCAGATCAGATCAGATATCCGCTTCTCAAAATTTTAATATTTGTGATTTGCTTCGTTTTTGATGGATATTGAATTTTAATATTTGCTTCGATTTGTAAAGTTACGGATATCCAGATATTTCGGATCGGATCAAAGCGAATAACGAATCGAATCAAAATTTACGGATATTTTGCCCACCCCTATATCCCACTAGTGGTGATTACAAAGTGTTGTGTACCAGTATGACGAAAGGAAAACTCTTGGTTGGCGATGCGGTTTAGCTGAAGAGTTTTGCCATTAAGAAATGAAAATTCGTGGAAGATGACTGAAGACCGTTCTCCTAAACTCTTCTAAATGTCTTCTGATATATGAGAATAGCGTGATAGTGATACTGTGAAGCTTTTCTACTAGTTAACTTAACAAAATGGTCTAACCAATATAAACATGATTTAGATTTCAAACTTACACCATCCACACAATCTGTTGCAACCTTTAAACTTCTATCTGACGATATCGTAAATCTCTATCCAATTAACCCATATCGAATTGGATGAGAGCTAGCTTCAAGCAACTCACCAGATTTACCTCTTTTAATGAACGAATCCCCAGACCTCCTTCTTGTTTCGGTTTACAAATGTCCTTCCAAGCTACCTTCACCTTCCTACCATTTAGATCAGGACCTGACCACAAGAAAGCTGAGTTACTTAACAAATGGTCTAACCATTATAAACATGATTAATATGTCAAACTTACACCATCCACACAAGCTGTTGCAACCTTTAAACTTCTATCTGACGATATCGTCTAGTAACTTTTAGTTACGTGACACAATAATCAACGAATAAAATCATAATCACGATCATCGCATATAACGTAAGAGTAAGAAATGAAAGCCCAGCACCGGTTAAAGCCGGTCAGAAATGTCTCCCTACCGCTTAAAAATGGCAGTCACTTCTTACGGTTCGTCACCTATCTCCCCGGTAATCCCGTCTCCCAAATAAAAAAATATATAATTTCCTTTATCCATTTATTTATTTTTTCCACCCGAGAGAGAGAGAGAGACAACAAAAAGGGCGAAGAAGGCAACGATATTTCAAACTCCGATAACCTCACGCGCCTCCGTACTCGCAACCATACCCCAAAAAATTTTGAAAACGATGGATTCCGATGCGAAGACCGTCAAGGATCAGAATCCGAATCCGTCCTCGAGCGCCGATCCGAAAGCTGCAGCGGATCAAGGACCGGCGACGAAGAAGGGAGGAGGCGAGGACGCGAACGCCGAGATCGCCTTGTCGGAGGTCGAAATCGAGACGAAAGGGATCGATCCAGCGCAGGCGGAAGCGCAGCCGCCGGCGAGAACGTCGTCTGGATCGAAGAAATCGGTGCATTGGAGCCCCGAGCTGGTGTCCGGGTCGCAGGAACCGGATCAGAAGTCGTCCGCGTCGTCATACCCGGCCGGATCTAATCCGTATGTCGCTCGTTCTCCGGCTGAGACGTCGGACGCTTCGTTGAAAGGTAAGAGTATAAGTTATATGAGTCGTATCTGTGAGATGTGTGTTCGCTTTTGTTTGATGTGAATTTTGGGGACAGATACGATGGAGTCTGTGAAAGGAGCGCTTGGGAGATGGGGAAGGAGAGTTGCTGAAGCTGCTAAGAAGACCGAGAGCCTTGCCGGCAACACGTGGCAGCACCGTGAGTTTTTCTGTTTTATTTCATATTGTTGATTGTTTGAAAATTGGAATGAACATTAACATTGTTGTATTGAAAATGCAACATTCTAAGCTAAGCTAAGATCATGTTTGCAAATGGTTCTGAGGTGAATTGTTCTGATGAATAGCTAAAACGTTTTGACTTTTTTATAGTTTACGTTTAAACTGTTTATGTGTTATTTTTTTTTACCTTATTTCATATCACGTTTGAAACAGAATATCAGATCTTTAGTGTGTTATGTTTGAACTTACGGTTGATATGAGATGCTCATCACGATGTTGATTCTTTGGAACTTGGAATATGATACCTTGGATGAACATTAACAAAAGCAAAAAACCTTTGGTGAATTATGAGCTAAATTTGTTAATTATCAGTTTGAGAATGGAGCATGGTTATTCATGATTTCGTGTAATGGATAGGGAGTCCAGTCGTAGTTGCTTGCTTAATCATAAAGTCTTTTGTTTTTTTTTTGTATTGAAGAATGTTAGCTTGAGCAATGGATGCTGAGGGGAAATGTCTGATGACTAGCTAAAGATATTGACTTTTTGGGATTGGGAATATTTTCACGCTTTAGCGTACGCTTTAAACTGTTTGTGTGAACTCTGACTCATATCTTCTTCTATTGGATTGATTGTTTATTTTTCATTCAAAATCTGTTGAGTGATCTCTCTTATAATCTATCATCGGATTAAGTCTAATGCCTGCATAGTGCTTCTACCTAGGATTGGTTGAAACTTTGGATTTGGGTTTAAAAATTTACACGATTTACTTTACGCTTCTAGTGTTAATATGTGAACTCTAACTGGTTCTTCCTTGATTCGATGTTCTTGTTCTTTTCTCATTCTGGATAACTTTTAGTGATCTCTCTTATAATCTTCTATATCAATCAGTGAGAACTGCTCCGAGTTTTGCGGATGCCGCTATGGGAAGAATCGCGCAGAGCACTAAGGTCCTTGCAGAAGGAGGATATGAGAAGATCTTCCGACAAACCTTTGAGACCGTTCCGGAGGAACAGTTGCTAAATTCTTTTGCATGTTACTTGTCGACCTCAGCTGGACCAGTTATGGGAGTTCTATATATATCCTCTGCCAAGCTTGCTTACTGTAGTGACAACCCTCTCTCCTACAAAAATGGTGGTCAAACCGAATGGAGCTACTACAAGGTAAATAATGCATACATGTATCATCAAAATGAGTCGAAGGCACCATATCACCTCTGTGATTAGTCACCGTGTGTGATCTACTAAGCTAGTAGCTGCGTTAGAAAAATGTCTCGGAGCTACCTTGTAGTGATAAAGCCATGGAAGTTAATGGAATTTAAGATTCGCTTGTTCTGACTTCATCATGATTTTATATATAATCAATCCAACTCATATTATCATGAATTTTAGGTTCAGTGTATTCAACTTGTTCAGTAACACTGTGTCTTGTTTGTTAGATACTTAATTTGTGAGTAACTTATGAACTGCCTTAGAGTGTGATTCATTTAGATTGACAAACAATCTTGACTTGTTCTGAGGTCCTGATGATTTTGTCGGACTTGTTGTGGAGGATTTGTGAGAGTAGTAATACGATAGCATCAGCTTTCATTTCTTGTTTGCTCATTTCAATTAACTTTGCTACGCTGATCAGTAACTAACACACTAGTGTCTTGTTTGCTAAACAGGTAGTGATACCATTACATCAACTCAAAGCAGTGAATCCATCAACAAGCATAGTGAACCCGGCAGAAAAGTACATACAGGTGATATCGGTAGACAATCATGAGTTCTGGTTCATGGGTTTCTTGAACTACGAAGGTGCTGTTACATCTCTGCAAGAAGCTTTGCAAGCCGGTGGTGGTTTACGGTCGGTGTGATTGTTCTTTGGTGGATTCTTTGATGACCATATGAAAAGCCTGTTTGATGAATTCTGAATTATTTTGATCTGTACTCTTTTTCTTCTTTTTTTTGCTTAGATATTATCATTTCAGTTAACATTATATGCATAAATATAATTTAATCATCATTATATGAGAGGACAGCTTTTTTTGCAATCGTTTTCATAATGTCTTGTACCATCTGATTGCATCATGTGCATGCATAATCAATGGGATTTTGATGATAGGGGTGTGTTGTTATACATTGATTGCTGAATAACGGAATTGAGAAAGACCATAACTATGAGTGTGTGAGATGCACTACGTTCCCGAACGCTGAACCAGATTATTTTCTAGATAACACGAAGTTTAACTGCGGATCAGATTAATAAATTATAATATATAATTTTATATATGAAGAATCAGATTCAAATATACAAGGGGTTTCGGATTTTAAGCGTTTATTCCCGAGATCACTAACTAAAGTTTTATTTTTTGTTGCCAAAATAATGAACTAAAGTTCGAAATAAAAGATCGCATTCTTCTAATAATTTAGCAAAAGTTTTATCCGGAATCATCCACTCAATAAAGTTGCATTGCAGTATGTCAACTCTAGGTTAATNTTTTTTTGCAAATCGTATTGCTCAGTAAAATATTTGATAAATAAGCATACTATATATTCTTTCAATTTTAATATAATGGCTACATATTTATATATTTAAAATTACTCACATATTTTAATGGAATTTCTTACCTTACTTGATAGTTGATACTATGTAACCAAATATTACAATATTCTACGATTGATTGAATTATATATATTTGTTATTGTTTTTGAGAGTAATAAAAGTTTGAAAATCTCCACACTTTTAGGCTAGCTAAGAACAATCTAATATTATTATTATTATTTTGAACACAAAACAATCTAATATTATAAAATAGGAAGAAAAAAATTTCCGAATTAACTTTGCTTCGACTGGCGATAAGAATATTCCAATCATTTAAATGGGCTTTTTCACAAAATAAAAAAAACTTTTTATGGAAAACAAGAACAGCAATAAGCCAATAACGAAGATTTTACAATTTTACTTGTTTTTTTTTTAAAAAAAAAAGAAGAATCGCAGACAAAAGTTATTAGTTAAGAAGATCCCCGTCTGTTTCGTACTTCTTCGTTAGTCTCAAAGGGTTTTAGTCAAAAAACTCCCTCCCACTCAGAGTTGACTGAAAAGAGCAAAAAAACAAAGATCCGATCGTTACGGTTCCTCAGTTTCTTCGCCATGGAAACTCTTTCTCAGGCGATCACCACCTCCTCCACCCTCTCGATTCCTCACAGTAACACCTCCGCTCTCGCTAGGTCTCACGGTCTCAGCTCGTTACTCCTCCGGAAACCGAGATCCCCGGCGAATCTCTCCCTGATCTCTTCTCGCACGACACGAGCTTCGGCGGTCGAACAGAGCAAAAGCTCGGTCTCGATCGATCTCAGCGATCCGGATTGGAAAACGAAGTACGAGAGAGAGTTCGAGGAAAGATTCAACATCCCTCACATCACTGACGTCTTCCCTGATGCGGAAGCTATCCGTTCTACGTTCTGTCTCAAGATGAGGTTAGTGTTTAAAAACTTAGGAGGTTCGTTAACTTAATATGCAATGTTCAAGAAATCATTAGATAAGAGAATTTTGATTAGGCGTTTAATATAGAGAATTGGTGTTTAGACATGTGCTTATAACCGATTTTTAGAACACTTGATGATGTGTCTTGAGTGGTGAATCGGTAATTGATTAGGCGAATTGGTGTGTAGACATGTGTTGAGTGGTAACTCGGTCTAGTATTATGATTTTTTTTTTTTTTTTGTGTTCTTCTAATCTATTTATAATAAATAGACATGTAGCTGATTTGGTGAACCACGTTAAATCTCTGGGTCGTTCTGTTTTCCCGCAATATCTTCTTGCATGCTTCTATGGATGAATCAATCGTATTTTTGATTGATTGATTAGGTCTCCGACGGAAGATTTTGTGGGAGGGTACCCTTCAGATGAAGAATGGCATGGATACATTAATAACAATGATAGGGTCCTTCTCAAGGTCATTAGATACTCTTCGCCAACTTCTGCTGGAGCTGAGTGCATTGATTCTGACTGTTCCTGGGTTGAGCAATGGTAAATAAACTCTTTTTTTCTGATTTTGGGTTTTGATATTAGAGTTTGGTTTTTTATGATTGTGTGGATGATTAGGATTCACCGTGCTGGGCCGAGGGAGAAGATATACTTCAGACCGGAACAAGTGAAGGCTGCAATCATCACTTGTGGTGGGCTTTGTCCTGGTCTCAATGATGTCATCAGACATGTTAGTTTGTTTATTCTCTGAAACAACTTTGGCATTATATGTAGAGAAATAGTGTGTTGAAGTATTTGGATACATTTTGCAGATTGTCATCACTCTTGAGATCTATGGTGTTAAGAACATTGTTGGGATACCTTTTGGTTACAAAGGTTTCTCTGATAAAGATCTAACCGAAATGCCGGTATAAGTTTGATTCTTCCTCTTTTTGAATTTTTNGTCATCACTCTTGAGATCTATGGTGTTAAGAACATTGTTGGGATACCTTTTGGTTACAAAGGCTTCTCTGATAAAGATCTAACCGAAATGCCGGTATAAGTTTGATTCTTCCTCTTTTTGAATTTTGTTTTCTTCTGTTTAATGTTCTGCTCTTTGATCTTCTTTAGTTATCAAGGAAAGTTGTACAGAACATTCATCTATCTGGAGGAAGCTTGCTTGGAGTTTCACGTGGAGGTCCCAGTGTCAGCGAAATTGTTGACAGCATGGAGGTATATAATATCACTTGGTTTCCAAAGTCCTTAAGGAACCTTTTCTGAGATTACAAAGTTTTGAAAGTCTGTTAAATTAAAATTTTACTTAGGAGAGAGGAATCAACATGCTTTTCGTGCTTGGTGGAAACGGGACTCATGCTGGCGCCAACGCTATACACAATGAGGTTGCTACTTAAACATTTACAAACTATATGTTGCTCTTGTGAAGATAGATAGATGGTTTACCATTCTCTATTTGCTTTTTTTTTTAATTCTTATAGTGCCGCAAAAGAAAGATGAAGGTAGCTGTTGTTGGTGTGCCTAAAACCATTGACAATGATATATTGCATATGGATAAGACGTTTGGGTTTGATACTGCTGTTGAAGAAGCACAACGAGCTATAAACTCTGCCTACATTGAGGTAACTTAACTAGCTCTCTCACTGTTATGTCTCTTCTTTACCTTAAGTACTTAAACCATTCTCTATATGTTTTTTTTTGTATTTAGGCACATAGTGCTTATCATGGCGTTGGCATAGTGAAACTGATGGGTCGTAACAGTGGTTTCATTGCCATGCAAGCCTCTTTAGCAAGTGGACAAGTCGACATCTGTTTGATTCCTGAGGTACGTATTTTGTTTTTTATGCTAGATTTTTTTTTTTATTTTTTCCAAAATCATTTTTGCTGAGTTTTTGTCTTCTTCACTCAAAAGGTTCCTTTCAATCTTCATGGACCTAATGGTGTACTGAAGCATTTGAAGTACCTTATCGAAACAAAAGGCTCCGCTGTGATCTGCGTAGCAGAAGGAGCTGGACAGGTAAAAGTTATATAAGGAGCTTTTTTATTCTCCACTTAAAAGATATGTTTTAGTGAACATCTTGGCCGTTTTGTTGCAGAATCTCTTAGAGAAGACTAATGCCAAAGATGCATCTGGAAACACGATACTTGGTGATTTCGGTGTCCACATTCAACAAGAGGTTAATAAGCTAAAAGATTGATTGATATTATCTTATAAAATGTTATAGTTAACTTATATCTTGTTATCTTTTGTTACAGACGAAAAAGTATTTTAAAGAAGTAAGTATGCCAGTAGATGTGAAGTACATTGATCCAACGTACATGATTCGAGCCGTCCGTGCAAATGCCTCGGATGGTATCCTCTGCACCGTTCTTGGACAAAACGCTGTAAGTCACACTCTCTCATTAGAAGTGTTCTAATCACTCTGAAGTCTATTAAGTTTGTTAAAAGAGCTTATGTTCTTATTAAAAAACAGGTTCATGGTGCATTTGCTGGGTACAGTGGAATCACAGTAGGAATAATCAACACTCACTACGCGTATTTGCCAATCCCTGAAGTGATTGCGTATCCAAAATCAGTCGATCCCAATAGTCGAATGTGGCATCGTTGCTTGACATCAACTGGTCAACCAGATTTCATCTAAAGAAGGTTTATTATTTGTTCACTCTGAAACGTATCAATAAAAGAAAGCCTCGAAATATGTATATACATCATTCTTGGTTCCTCATCATTTAATACTACATTATAGTTCTAAAAAAATAAAAATAAGAAACTGTATTTCATCACTATGGACCACTTTTTTGTTTGATTCAGTTGTTCCTTTGTCACTTCCTTCAACTTGTATCTCCTGAATCGGTTCACTATGCAACCAACACTCACCTCTAAGATCGTGATTTTGCTAAGCTTTCAACGTTCACGATCTCTCAGCTTGCGGTTCTGAGTGTTCAATTTATCAATCTAATCCTTACAGCTCAAAGGTTCACAGAACCTGCTTATGTTCAACTTTTTTTTTGTATGTGTTTATTTGATTTTCTTTTTGGTACTTTTGGCCTCTTCCTTCAGTTGAATCACATGAGTATCTCTGAGAAGAGAGAAACCGAGCAGCAAACCTACCAAGTTATATACTTTCACATTTCTAAATTTTAAACTTTTTGTGACATAACAATTATAATTATTGGTCGTAACATACATTTTGGTATAGGCATATGTATTTAGTGACATCTGTGAAAGGAAATGGTTGTTTCATTAGTTTATATGGCCAAAACAACTTCAATCATTCAGCGAACCACAGTGAAATGTATGTACAGCATTCTTGGTTCCTTATTTTGATGTATCAGAATCATATATTTATTGAACTTTTTTTTTTTGAGAAATACATATTATTTAACTTGATGTATCAGAACCAAGTTATATTTAATTAACTTGGTGGCGAAAGAGTCTGAATCATTCAAGTTAGTTCAATGCATCGGTTTAATTCAGTCATCCCCTAGACTATATTTGAGAAGTGATTTTTCAAAAAAAAGTGACATGGAAGTCCACATGTCGATCAATCACACTATTTACCATATAATTATCTTTTTTCATAAGTTCTTACCATATAATCTTACCAATGTTACCATAATTTAATTAATATAATCCCACGTGTCTAACCATCTCCTAATAACCAATTCGGTAAACCATTCCCTAATAACCAATTCGGTAAACCTTTTCTAATAACCAATTCGTTAAACCATCAAATACGGTAAACCCTAAACCCTAATTATTCTGAC
>OVBX01002074.1:0-22019 GCA_900406325.1 Erucastrum elatum | reverse complement strand
AGTTGAAAATTAATTGAAAAATGCATTGCTTTTAAAAATAAATTGGTCAGAGAGATATAATAAATAACAGCTTACATATATTTATACCACTTGTGTGAAAAATGTAAAAGTGACACTTATTTAGAAATAGATGGAGTATAAGAAACATAAATATTACATCGTAATATTATCATTTGATATAAAAACAAGAAAAATAGAATAAGTAAATATACAATATAAGAAAAAGAGTAAAATTAAACATCTATTTCAGAAATGTAAATTAAAATAAATAATAAGTAAATATACAATATAAGTAATATAATTATTAAGTCAAACATTTATCGTAATATTAGAATAAGTAAATGTACAATACAATAAAAATAAATAATAATCAAATATACAATAGAAGAAATATAAATTTACAGTTTTATAGTTTTGCTAAGAATTTTTTTTTACAAATTTCACAAATAATCAAACCATTTTTTCAAAATGAAAACAAATTGCCCCGGGCGTAGCCCGGGTTAACCCCTAGTTTTGGTAATAAAATCGTGTCTAACCCTCCAACCCTAAATATAAAATCGTTTGTAAGGTCTTCTTATCATTCTTACCTTCTTTCCAAAGTTCTTCTTCCACCATATTCTATGAAGTCTTCCAAATACACATGGCCAACAAATGGAGAGGTATTATAATTCGTTTATAAGGTCTAATATTTTCTAATTATAATTCGGTTATAAGTTCTAATATTTTTAATAGAGTTGTTAACTTTCCATCACTTCATCAAAATCTTTTAAATCTATGTTAGTTTTATGTTGTACAGGATTTAGACACATGAAATAATAAGAAGTCAGAATTGTTCTGTCTTGATGTAAGTGGTATGAATATCATAATATTCACATGAGCAACGCAATCTTATTATGGGTTCAAATATGTTTCAGACATCCAAGTGGTATGAATATCATAGTATTCACATGAGAAACGAAAATTATGTCAATCTCCTAGATCATCAAGAAAAATCGAAGATGTTGGAATGGATGGAGAATAAAAAGTCAAATGGGACAATATGTGTAAGCAGCTTTGTTTGGGATCCAAAATTTGAGAAGTGGAAACCTAAATTTTGAATCGGCATCCATATATTCTTCATTTTTTATTGTTTTTATTGCTTTTTTATCTATTCTTCATTGTTTTTATTGTTTTTATGTTAAGTTTAAAATAATTTTGTTTTCTCTAATATTCCGTTTATAAAAATCTTTTAAATCTATGTTAATTTTATTTTTTTCTAATTCGGGATCCATACATTATCAATAAGGAAAGTACAATATGTTTTGCTTAGTGAACAAGTTGAACCCATATAAATCCCCATGCGTGATTATTCCATTCTATGGAGAATATATATACATTACAAGATGAATGACTTAATAAGGAAAGAAGTGAGAGATAGAGCGAGGGAGGATGAACACTTAACCGAATTGCAATTAACATTAAAAAACTTAATTAGGCTGGAAGAATTTGAAACTTAACATAAGTCACTGATATGTACATATCCTTCTTTACTGCATCTTGATCATCAAGTCGAGTACTATATATTCTTCGTAGTATAAATTTCTGTGTTTTCACCTTTTATGTTCTCAATTAGTAATCAAGTAAAGAAAATCTAAATTAGGAAAGTACAATATGTTTTGTTTGGTGAACAAGTTGTCACAAATAATGAAATCACATATTATGAGAATATTAATAACTTTAATATATACAATAAGTGATATGCACATTTAATATGATGAATCAAATATATGTATGTATATTGTTACAATTAAAAATATAGACGTGAACAAAAATTACTAGGAAAAGAAACCAAACCAAATATAATCTAAAAAATAGTATAAACCTTTAATATAAATTGGTTAGATATCTGAATGGCTTCAAAATTTTGGTATCTATAGAAATAATACGGAACCCGATCAAAACGAACTCGCAGATCCGAACCGGATCGAACTAACAAAAAATCGAAACATAACTGAACCTAACTGTACCAAATGGTATTCGAGTGTCCACCCCAAATCAAATGTAAAAAAATTTAAGATAATAAAATATGTACTAATTGTAATATTTAAATACAACATATTCTTATTGCACATGGTGCATAAAAACACCTATTTATAATGAAACATGAAAACATTAAAGTATTGTAATGAAAGAAGCACATTTTTGTGAAAGTTAGTAGAAAGTTTTTTTTCTCTTTTTTTTTGTCGTAGTAGAGATCGTACAAGTATTATCAATCAGTTATCATTGACATTGACATTGACATGGCTTCTAACTACACTCCACCATGATCATATCGTTGATGTTTCATCATGCTGTAATGTCTTCCATTATGATCGTATCGTTTATGTTTGATTCCTATACATTGATTATTTGTTAAAAATAATTGCAAAAACGTAAACCTCTCAAATCTCGTGATTGGTAGATATATTGAGCGATTTAATCACTAGAGGTTCTAGCTGAGCAACCACCACAACTGTCACAGTCGCAGGCACGGTCCGCACGGAAGCAATTAACGGAAGGGTATGCTCCGATTCGTTCGTCTCAATACTCCAAGAACTAAACCTCGTTGCAGTTAAAAAGTTTTTTTTTCGCTTTCTTGTTGGTTTCTTTGGTTTAACATAACTATGCTTGGATCTGGTCGATATTATATATTCAATAATCTAAACAGTTAATGAAAAACTAATTTTTAGGCAAATTCATGATGGTACAAATTGTAATATTCCAAGGAAAGTTAACGGTAAATAAGAAAAAAAAAATCCTGATTTAATAGTATTGATTCAATAATCTAAAACAGTTACGCATAGAAATAAATGTAAAAAGACAAATAAAATTAACCCGCTTAGACCAGCTTTAATCATAGAGAGGATCAGTAACTTAGTTCCCACAGGATAGATGAGTTAGATCGGTTCGTTGCATACTCCAGATCCGGCGATAGACTCAGACTCAGAGGAAGATCGAGTTTTGAAAGTGCAGATCTCAAGTAGTTCAAGAGGGATCGATATCTGGAATTTTTCTTCTTCAGTACTTGAATGTAAGCGTGCAAGCCAAGCCATATCACTTCTTCTTTGCACAGTTTAAGAACTGGTCTGAAACTAGAACCAGTGTTGATTCTGTGCGTCCTTCGATGTATGAGTTTGAACATGTACCTATGAGTTGGAAGAAATCAAGAACTCTAAATTATATAACTGCACTGCACATAAACCAAAATGCCCAGAAACATATACTTTTTATTCCCATACCTGATAGATCTTGTAATGAACTTGAACAAAGTTTGAGGACGAAGCTTCCAAAACCGGGCGAGTTCGTAGACATAACAATGAAACTTCATTGCAGCTAACAGAAAGATCTGATAGATGTTTAACCTGACAATTGCTCCTGAGTTGATGTTCGAGTCAAAGAGAATGGGGTGACATTTAGGGACTAAGAAGTAACACAATTTATGCCGAAGGTTTCCAACTGGTTTGTTCTGCCAGGCTACCGAAATGGTTGAGCTTATATGGCCATTCACGTACCTATTTGAGTGGCAATGTTAAAACTCGAAACAATCATAAAGCCAAACAAGTAAAAGGAGAATGAGGCAGACCTTGTGTAGTCAGCTTGAACTTCGAATGTACGGGAATTAATAAGCAAACCGGTCCATCTTATAAAAGGAACTTCATTATCATCCACATACATCCTGTTAGAAGACTCATCTTCATCTTCAAAGTTTATACAGAATTTCTTGTCGTTCATAAAGCAGTTGTACTCTGGGAATCCTTGCTTCAACCTCTGATAAAATATAGTGGCCTGTTCTCTTGAGGTAGACACAAAGAGGTAATCATCGATAAATCTCAGTAACTTATAGCTTGGGGGAGTGATTAGATCTTTCTCTCCATTGCATTCTTTAGCAGACACATCTCCAGAGGCTTCCTCGAGGAACGGGTAGATCAAAGTCCTCTCCAGATGCCCGTAGTAAAAACAGCATAACAAAGATGACAATCTGTGTCCCTGAGGTATTCCTTCTATTTTTACATAGAAGTTTTTATCTATTTGCAACATGTTGTTCTTTACCATGTCGGTTATCCAACGCATGAGATTCGTTTTCCTTACTAGATGGTTTTTTCCCTGAAACAATGGACCAAAAACCATAACACTGATAAGGCAATAAGTAAATAACCAACGGGGACTATACAAGCTCTAAGATATGGGATCTCTAAAGCCTTTTAACCCTCCAGAATCTATTATACTATTTTTGTCAGGCAAAGATTAAACAATGAAGTAGAAATGTTTAGTTACACCAACAGGTTTTCAACTAACTTTAAAATGAAACACCAACCGGGATGTCATGAACTATGATTTTGTTCTGATTCATTTTATTTATCTTCCTATAACCAGAATGTGTTTTCGACACACAAATATTGCAGAAATAATTCACAAACATCATATCTGGTTAAAGTCATAGAGGCTTAGCATAGAAAGAAGAAGAATACCTGATCAACAATGATACTTTGCAGAGCATTATATGGAACAGTTGATGTGAATCGTGAAACGGTAGCACTTTTATCAGTCGAGACTAGTATATTATTGTTTACCCAGCATGATCTCTTCCCACAGCAGATCAACCTACATCTTTTTAAGATGTGTTCATCATTCAGGATACATTGTGCAACCTCAAGTAGCTTACCATGGTCGATCGAATCAAATGCTTTGTAAACATCTGCAACCACAACGAACAAAGGAGGAAGTTCCCCAGATTGACTCCTCAAATGTATCAGATATGGGACTAGGTTTCTGTAGAAGTCGTCATGGTCAAAAACAGAAGACCCAAGGACATCTGGTTCTTTCAGCTGAATGTCCTTCAAAACGGCATGTACATCACGAAGAGACTGCAAGCTTGACGAGGAACTAAAATCTAACAGCATCCTCACACCATCTGCCTTTGGTAGAAACCTATACCTCGATAACTCAAAATTCTTCCTTCTGCTTTCAGCCTCAGCATTCTCCACTTGGACATATCCATTAAGGGTTTTGCTAATTTCTTTGCTTACTAACCTCTCCCAGTTGCATCTCCGGTAATAATAAATGTTCAGCCGCCCATCTTGCCTCTCAGTGGCATAGAAGTTGAAGTGCAACAGTTCCTTGACAATCTCTAGGAAAAGCCAAGATATCCATTTCGTCCACAGCATCTGCTGTGTACTTGTGATGGACTCATTCTGGCTTGCATGTCCGTTGACCATACAGCATAACTGTTTACTGGCAAAGAATGGGAAACCTGATGCTTTCACTCCATGCAAGAATTGCGTCACGGTGCATTCCTCATTTCTTCGCCGAGAAACAAACCAGGCTATGTTACTCCTAAGCACTCTCATCTGCTTAGTGGTCCCAAGCAAACCTTCTGGAATAATGTTGCTACAGATGGCCCAAATAAAGGAAACTACTTGGTCTTTTGTGCAATACAGCTTCTCTTCTCCGACATTGTGACTATTGGGTTTGCCCTTCTCTGGACAAGATCCATGAGGCAGCTTATCTGAGTTTTGACTCCAGGAGCTCTGTAATTATAAGACACATATGGTTTGTCAATCAAAGGATCAGTTGGAAGTGCCACGGATGTGAACTGTTAATATTATTAGCAATAGTCTCTAGCAACCGTGTTGATTTATCTTTTTATTTTCGCTGTTCATATTCCAACACAATATTTCTGAGGTAATAATGATACATTATTCAAACTCCAATGAAACTTATTTAGAAGAAACCCTCATAAGGAATAAAAAATCAACCTGAGAAGTCGCATTTGCATCCTCTTGTGGCAAGAGAACAGGACAGTGTTTATCTAGTAACGTTTTCAAATAAGAGGACTTTGTTTTTCCAATTAGACTATTAAGAGACTTGAGCAGTGAATGATACCTGCAGGACAATGGGAAAAAACCATTGTGACATCATTTTCAAAATGTACTCTAAGATAAACAAGAAATGTCAGTTAAGGTATGAAAAGACAATTGCGAAAATAAATCCAAACTTACAAGCAAATAGATCCACTGGGACAATTGCCTCTGCCATGAGATGGCGCTGCGGACCAAGCACTTACTTCACCAAATATATGGTTCATCAGGGACTTTGAATCAGAGCAGTTGGCTCTTAATCTTTTCAAAATGTCTGTATATACCATAAGGAATCATAAACAATGGAGAAGAACCGTATAGAGAATAGTCATAGAACATGTTCAAACCGCTGAAGGATACGATTTGGTGGTATAACTGAAACCTTTCCCGAGTTGGAAAACTTGAAATGTTTATTTCCTTTCACCTGTTTAGCCTACAAAAAGAATGTGGTTAACATCTTCAGAAAGTAATGACTGGTTTTCAAATTTGAAGGTGATAAAAGTGTCTATTACTAATATTCAGCAGTAAAGTAAAACAAATGCATTTGCTACTTACTTGACGAGTGATTAGGCTTTGGTTTTTAGTTACCTGCTTTTTGAAATCAGTTCTACTTCCACTAATACTGATTTCCAGATTCCTTCCATCAGCTTCATTCCCAGTTGAGGCTTCACCATTTGTACAAGAAGTTACACAAGGTGCCGCCTCAGCATCGTCAACTTTTGGGGAATTGAGCTTTCGTCGACGCTTAAGATACAATCTGAAACGCTTTCTAGGTTTCTCCTCCTTATGTTCGCCTACTACATCCGCGGAAACCATGGACTTAACAGCTGCAGACTTATCTTCAGGGCAGTCATTGACAGTAGAAGAAACCCGCTGCCTTTTCTTTGATGGTTCCTCCACGCTCTCGTCACTCTTTCTTTTGTTGGTTTGGACGACTGGCAAGGTCTCTATAACACGGAGTAAATGGAAACTTAACCAAGTTAGTATGAAAGAGACATCACAACGTACTCAGAGAAGCTACAAGTGGAAGTATTACAAAGAAAATATCTGATTAGAGTTATGAAAGTTTAGTACTGAGACTTACCCTTTTGAATGATATTATTGATAGATAAAGGAGGACCACACACTTGCTGGTGTCTCTTTCCTGGAAACGGTAAGAATATGGATGTGTGCTGTAGTAGATATGCCATTAAACCATGACCGATCTACAAGAAAACTTGGGATATTAATTAGATAAAGTAAAAAATCATCAAGAGAAAAAGTTTTAAACAAACAAACCCGGGTGAGAAGAAACTCCCAAGAAGAAGTAATCAACAACTCCAGAACAGGGCTAGACTGCTTATACTAAGAGAAAATACAATAAAAGATGAAAATTAGCAACACCAAAGAAAATAAAATAAAAAATAATGAGCTCTCACCTTGTCATATCTTGCACATATCACATTTACAGACTCCATCATTTGAATAACCTTCTCAACTATCTAAAACCATAGAGAGAGCCATCAACAACGTTCTTATAAGAATAAGTCAAAATCAATTTGCACAGTGTACAGTAAACCCTACCTCTCGCTGTGACAACCAAGAGATCGGCGAGAAACCGGGAAGCGGAGGAGCTTGCTCGTCGAGTACAACGAAGCATCGGTCAAGAAGGTGTTTACGGTAGTGGGTGGGGTCATCGGGACGCAGCAGAAACGACGGTTTATCGAGGCTGCAGCCGAGACAGCCTTGGCCACCGCACAGACAATGCTCCGGCTGGATATTCAGGCGAGTAATCAGATCTACTATGGCGTCGTTTAGATTCATGGCTTTTTCTCCGTATAACTTCCATAGAATCTCCGGTACTTTGCGTCTTGGTTTACGCGCCATTTCGCCTTCCTCCAGAGAGAGAGAGAGAGAGAGAGAGAGAGACTGATGATGTGGAAATTGGAAAAGGCGCGGATATATAATAAACCACGATTTCACAAACGCTCCGCAAACGTAGTTGGGTAGGCATGTAAACCGCCAACTAAACTGAACCGACATTCGCTTAAACTTTGTTAAACTGGTTAGCTGTTACCTTTTCTTATGGGTTTTTCTGTAAAAAATCCTCAATGTGTTTTTCTTTTGCAATTTAACCCAAGAAATAAAAAATTCGCAGATCAACCCTCTAAGTTCTAGTTAAACTGCAATATAGTCCTTCTGTATAATATCAAAACTACGTTGTTTTGACACTACACGTTATAAACAAAAATTGAATCTGACTGGATTCGAAGTTTGGAACCCTGCACTGACAGAATATATAAGGAAACACATATATTATGTATTAAACTAAAAGGTGAATCCGCATGGTTTCGAATCCTGCACCATATCACATCATGACAAGTGAAACTACCTCGCCAGTATGATATATCCGTTAAGTATACGAAAAGAAATATTTCTAGTTTTTTTCGATAAAAATTACCCCTTCCCATTCTAAAATCTTGTTTAAACGAAAATAAAATTGCTTTCACTTGCTTCATATCGCAAATTAGGGTTTTTAGAGTGGGGAATTAGAGCTTTCAACACACCCTTCAAATTTTCAATTGATTCTGAATTTCATGATGATTTAAAGTGATTTCGTGAGTTTTGTGATAGCCAAAGACCTGTTTCAAGAGAATTGAGCAGAAAAAAGACCATGGCTTTGAGATTAGTAGCCAAAGACCTTCTTTGATAATTTTTTTATAAATTGATTGATAAATTGCTTCGTTCTCTCACTGGTAAATGATTTTGTTTACAGTTTTGATCTTTTTTACACTGTAGTGGATACTAGAGTAGTAAAGATAAATATCATGGAGGTGAAGTTCATGGAGGCGGTAGAAGAGCAGCTGATGGTTTTACCTTGCGGTTGGTTCTCACACTAGTGGAACACATAGGCTATGAAGACAATATGAAACAATTATCATGGTTTCCACCTGAAACTCCTGAGAAGAAATAAGACTTTGATATAGCTAACTAGCTAAAGACGAGCGACGACAATTCCGTAGCCATATTCATTGGCTACGTAAATAGCAACAAATAGCAACAGAGGTAGAAATTTATAAATTTGTAGCTAAATCTGTTGCAGTCTCTAGCTAAATAGCTATAGCTGTGAGTTGTAGTTGTTCCATAACTAACTACCTACAGATTAGCTAAAGAATACGTTATCGCAAAAGCAAATTTTATAACAGATGATTATGAATACTTTGGTACCATATGAGATGATAGCTAGGATAGACAATTTTGATTTGAGATTTATGTATTAAGTAACATGTGATCATATAGATTATGGAGAACGAAGACAAACAATCACATTTATATATAATCGAAAAAATGTAGACCTTGAACCTCGAATCTTCTTAAATGCAAAAAACCTTAAATCTTATACCATAAACTATAAAACCTACTTACTAAACTCTAAACCCTATAAATCATTTTTTTTGAAAAGAAAACCCTAGAAATCTATACCCTAAACAATAAACCCTAAAATTGTATACCCTAAACCATGAACATAATATCCATAGTTAGTTTAAAAAACATAATATCCATAGTTGTATATTGGTAATTTAGTTGTTTATCATAGTGAAAATTTTAAAATATAATAACACTAGTTGCATATTTGATTTTAGTAGGCATAATTTATGAAGTATTTATTAGAATATGTGAGTATATAATTTATCTCCTTTCATTTCGTCACTTGCCAAAAAAAATTAGAAAAGCAGCGCCAGATTTATTTCATGGCCACGAAATATTTTCCAAAAACTTTCAGCTTCCCCCCCCCTCCCAAAAAATATTTTCCTAGATCTCCGCCAAAATTTTATGATGCTAAAATCTTCCTTTAATTCTCGTTCTCCATCTTCCCCAGTCTCTCTCCAAATCTCTTCTCGCCTTCACGGCGACACAGCCTTTTTCCGTATTTATCTTTCAGTTTTCTAATAGCTTCGAGACAGATTCTTCAATTTACTTTTGCAATTCGGATCTGGGTAGTGGGTGTTTATAAATCGAAATAGAGTTAGGTTCATTTCTTCATTCGGCCTCTTCCTTATTTACTGTGAAATTATATTGTTTAGATTTGTGTAGTGGAAGTGTTTTATGACGAATCGATTCAGGGCTCTTATCGGGAAGAACGCGGCCAGGTTAAGGGGATATTAAGGGAGACAAACTCAAAGCGAGCAAAGAAAGATACTTCAGCTTCGTCCTTCATACAGGGGGAAGCAAATTGTATGTTACTGCTCTCTTAAATCGAACTGACGACATTTATTCTCCTGAAGATTGCAGCTCTATATGCGTCTCTAGATTTCGAGTCAACCTAACTCAATAAGAGACCTCAGCTTAGTTTCAGGTACCAGTTCCGTGCTTGATTTCTATTGTCTGTCTTGTTTAGAAGGAACTCAGATTTCTTCAAACTCCAGATTCACCGTGTTTGATTTCACATTTATAAGTTTGTTGAAGTATGTGTTTGTTTTCTAATCGCAGGCTTCGATTCGGACTGTGATGTTGTTCCTGACCCGAGCTTTAGGGAGATTATGAAAGATGTTGAGATCTTTGGTAACACGCTCCTCTCATTCCTTACTCTCGTGCTACACACAAGTCGTAGAGCTTTTGGATGGTAAGATTTTATCTGCACAGCAAGTGTTTTGTTCATGATATTTGTTTTTTGTGAAAGTTGCATCTTGACGCCTGTTCTGTGTTTCAGGTAGTTAATCCTTTTGTTGTTATTGCAGAACCAACAGAAACAGAGGCTATCCTGCCATGTACATACATTTTGCATTGATTTTTTCAGAGGTAAATGCTCATTGCCCTTGTTAAGTTTCCTTTTAATTCCCCTATAGATTTTATCACTTACAGAATTTTGTTCTTTTAAACTGCAGCTCTATGATTTCTAACGGAACACCATGATGGGCAAGATGACCAATTTAAAGCTTTGGAGAAGCTGGGTTTTCAACAAAAAAATTCATTAGTTAGATCTTTCTTCTTAAAATAGTTTTAGATCTTTTGTATTTGGATTTTGTTGGATTATGTTCTAAAATTAATGTGCACACTTTTTCATTTTGATAATTAACTATAATTTTTAATAAATATTTAAATTTGAATTAAAGTTATAAAATTATAATGTGGCTACAAAAAAATGTTGCTATACTTGTCACTAGTTAGCAATAAAATAAGTTGTAGCAACGTTGTTGCTAGTGGCTACAGAAAAAGCTCTTGCTAGTTCATTGCTAAGTGGCTACAAATTCGCTATGGTGTTTGTTTAGTGTGGAAGCTGAGGCCAATGAATTAATTTGTTGCTATCTGTCGCTAAACTTATTTTAGCTACAGATTGTATATGATAGCTACAAAATAATCAGTAGCTATTTAAGTAAATTCTTGTAGTGATGATGTGATGATAAACAAAGTAGTTCACTATTCAATTGGGTCTGGAGCATTGATGTTGTTTATTGTCAGAGAATATGATCCTTATATGGGTAGGCATCGTAATATGAGAGGCTCGTTGAATGATGCTGAGGAGGAAGATGATACTGGGAATGATAGTGGTAATGAGAATGATATGGCAAATAACTCTTCTGATAGTGATTCTGAGACTGATGAGCGAGTTGGTGTTTCAGAGCAGGACGATTTTTTTGGTGTTAGCGATAGTGAAGATGGTGCTTCAATGGTTGATGATAATCCGACAATATTCATGTTGGGCAGCAGTTTTCAAATATGGCAGCTTTCAAGACTGCTATAACAAAATATGCTGTGAGGAAGAGGCGGGATATCAAGTTTGATAAGTCTGATAGTAAGCGTGTCGTGGCAATTTGTTCAGAAAAGAAATGTCAATGGAGGATCTAAGGTTCCATTAATAGCAGCAGCACTAGAGTTGTTGTTAGAGCACACCAAGAGGAGCACAATTGGACATGGCAAGACAAAGTGTCTTTGTTGACGAATAGTAGGATTGCAGATATTTATATCGAGGAATTTAGAATTAATCCGAATATCTCAGCTATTGAGTTGCAGCAAAAGCTTCAGAGGCACAACATTAATGTGTCAGAAATTTTTTTTGAAAGGACAAGGCTGAAATGATTGCAGCAATTTGATGATGAGCTAGCTCAGTCTTTTGCAAGGCTGTTTGACTATGTGGAAGAGTTGAAAAGCACAAATCCTGGATCTACAGTTGAATGTGAGGTGAGGCAGACAAGATTTTATAGGTTTTATGTGTGCTTTCAGGCGCTTAAAGATGGGTGGAAGGGTGCTTGTAGGAAGATTATCCACATTGATGGTACATTTCTGAAGTGGAGAATGAATGGAATGTTATTAGTTGCTTGTGGAAGAGATCCATGAATGGTACATTTCTGAAAAATAAATATTGATACATAAAAATATAAGAATTAATATCTGCACGGATGTGTGGATCAATCTCTAGTACAGTTTTACAGATCATGTCTTATCTTTATAAAGACACCAAAAGTCGCCTTGAAGAGATACGACTCTTAATCTAAGAGACAAAAATTTTGATAAAAGATCATGACTATTTGTTTAATAACTAACTTATGAAAATGTAGCTAAATTATGTAAATAATAATATGTCGAGATTTGATTATATTTCTAACATCTTAAACCCTCTCCTCTTCTCCACATCTCCGCTGCCGTTCATTTACAAATGCAAAACCATTTTTCAAGTCAAGCTCGTTCACGTGAAACTCATCATCTCCTTCGGAGTCCTAAGTCAAAGGCTGTTTCAGTAAGTCCTTCTCTTTGTTCTGCCTTATGCATGCTCTGTCATGGACGCCAGACAATTATTTGTCTTCAAGGCTTGTGGCAAAACATCCTCTGTTCGTTACGGAGCGTCGGCACACGCGCTTTCTCGAGTTGCCGGGTTTGAATCCAACGTCTTTGTAGGGAATGTGCTTGTGTCTATGTATACTCGTTGTGGTTGTTTGGGAGATGCACTTAAGGAAAGTGTTTGATGAAATGTATGTTATCGGAGTTTTGGATGTTGTCTCGTGGAATTCGATAATACTGCCTGGTAGATATGTATTCAAAATGTGGAGACATCGGTAATGGCCGGCTTGTATTTGACAGCACGACAGAGAGAAATGAAGTTACTTGGATATCTCTAGTGACGGGCTATGGTATGCATGGTTATGGAGAAGAAGCTCTTGGAATCTTCAAGGAGATGTGGAAAGTGGGTTTTAAGCTTGCCACCATGAAAGTGGCTCATTTATTAATGACTAAGAATTATGAGCTTTTATGTCCTTTTTTTTTGACTAAAGCTTTTATGTCTTTATAAACCTTATAAAGTTTGAAATCAAAATCAAAGTTCTTAAGATGAATTTAGAGAGAAATAAAAAAGTGCTTTGTGTGCATAAGAAATGAAATAAAAAGAGTAAAAAATATTTTTTTGGTACATTAAGAGAATTCAAATTGATTGTTTATGGTAGTTGGTTTATTGATGATAATGACAATATTGTAGATATTTAATAAATATGACAATATTAGAGTAAAACACTTATTTAAAAAAAAATCGCGATTAACACGAATTTCATATATTTTTAAATTGCATTATGTAGTTTCACTAAAGTATTATTTGTTGACTACTTTTTAACAAAGTATAAGTTATATTATTCTCATTATTTTATTTGTCATATCTTCTTATTTAAAATTTCAAACTGATTTCTTAAAACTATTTTATTATATATTTAGTCCTTGATTATGAATTCCATTGCTTTTACTTTTATTTCTACTTTCTTCGAATTTGAGCTTAGTGACAGAAAAATTAAAAAAAAGATCAGTTTTTTTTGTTGACTTGGGTTTAATAAACTTGAGAAAACAACATCGTAAAATAGTTTTCTTCATTTTTTTTGTTCTTGAAAATTTCTTTATTTATTTTTAAAATATCTAAATTATAATATTTATTTATATTGATAGCATTGCAGATATATTTCTTACATCCCGATAGAGTTTATATATAAAACATATATACACTTATACAAAACACAAACAGCCTTACTCTTGGTGTAATATTATAGGAAACTTGAAATGAAAATAATTGGTAAACCAAATGCTTTGGCCTCGTATCCCCTATATATTATTTTATGAGAACTCATAGAAACTTAGAAAGTAACCTTCACTTCATGTATGATTTACATGAGTGTCATTTCTTAGGTGGCAGACTCACATTGACTATCACCCCTTTTGTAACAAAACCATTTAGTTACTAGAATTATTACATCATGTGCTATTGCACATTAACAATAGAAATGCATGCCTCACATATATACATCCTACCGAGTTTCCTATAGTCACTTTTATAATATTATCGACTACATGCTCATACAATTTATTATTGTATTACTCACATACGTTCCAAGCATATTAATTTGGGACCTCACAATTACTTAGAAATTGTGATGAACAAAATAACAAAAAAATTGTATGAGCATGTAGTCGATAATATTATAAAAGTGACTATAGGAAATTTTGTGATTCATATGTTCATCATGTGATGAATCACACAATTTGTTCTATGATGAACAAAATAACAAAAATCACACAATTTCTTACAGTGTTTTGATTTTTTTTTGTTTTACTGCAACATTATTAGAGAACAAGCATAAATATCTTTGATATAATATTTTTGTGGACTCAACATTATTAGAGAGCAAACAAAACACTTTTGATTGTTTTGTGGAGTCAAAAAAATTTAGAGTATCTTTTCGTTATTGTAATAAAAATCATACATCCCATATGGTTTTCTTATATTTGTATTTACAATATAAAATCATTTTTGGGTTTATCACATACGTTCCAAGCATATTAATTCGGGACCTCATGATACTTTAACAATTTCTTTATGTAATAGCCAGATTTTGTGTCCATCTTACATGTCACTTTAACATTTTTATTGTATATTTTTATTCAATACATTTTTATTGTATATTTTTCTTGGATTGATTTCTAATAATCTTTAATGTTACCATTTCTCATGGCTGATTGCATTTCAAAAAAATCTAAAACAAAAATAACTTTATTTTGGCAAGTGATGTAAATGAAAATATGTTTACCCTTAGAGTACTTTGTAATAACGTACCATATACAAAATAATAATCACCTATATTAACGCGTAATGATTTATGATTATCAATAAATCACATCACCTTCCTGCTATGACAGGATATTATATAGGAACTAATTTAGTTGATTGGGCATTATTTATGTTAAAAGAAACCAAAAAAAAACATTTAACAAAGATACAAAACTGATGTCGTATGCTTTAGTTCTCCTACACTCACTTTTAGTTTTGACCTTTGGATTGGAAGTATCTTTTCACCATCCAACGGTGAACAATAAAAAATTTCTCTTAATAAATCTAACACATTAATATATCTTGGAAACAAGGATCAAATCGAACCGGTTTACCATATCGGAATCTCAAACTGTCGAAGTTTTCATTAAGGACATTGTCGTCCGACCATATATTACATGACAAAATAAAGTGTCTCAAATGTTGAAAATGTCTCTGAATGAAAGAAAAAAAATCATATTGTGTCCTATTATGTAATCGACTCTTTTTATTTTAAGATCGTAGGTAATTGATTGCAATGAATTATCAAAGCAAATGGGCCTTTGGGCTCATAAACTTTATAGGTTATCATATGCCCATAAATATTCTGTAAGGCATTTATTAATCCATATACGGCTCATTTAAGTTAACAATCCATTTGGTAATATGCTAAAAACCACCAAAGAGTTGCAATGCTAAAGTGCTAAAATCCGACAAATGAAAAAGATAACATGCTAAAAATATCCACTTAAGAGTTGATAATACTAAATTAAATGTTGTTCACTTGTTGTGTCTCTGAATCTCACACACACACCAGATAGCATTGGACTCAGGTAGGTCCCCAGCTAGAGAAACATGTTGCAGAAACCATATATTTTTAGAAACCATGATTTCAATTAGTTATTCATAAGATTCCACAATAGATGATTTAAAATTAGTTTAAAATACAAATGACTTAAATATTTTTAATAGTTGAATAATGTTAGATTTTTGAAACTTGATCTAAATCATTAACTGATTAAGACTAGATTTTAAATTAAAATTAAAAATAATCATTCAAATAACATGAGATTGTGTTTAAATTTAAATTCTATCACAACACATAATTGAATAACACTTCTTTAAATATGGAACGTAAAATAACTGATAAACACTTATTTATAAAACATACCACATGGTAGACAATCTCTGAGAATAGAGAATGCTGGCTTTTACCACGGCTAATTTTTCGAGCTATTTTCTCAAATCATTCTTCTCCCCACTTAACACCCCACGTGTTTTGTTTGACCCAATAGTGTTGACCATTTATACTATTGTACCCAGTAACTAGAACCAAGTGATTGCCTTGAGTTTTTTCATCTAATACATCTCAAATGTTTTTGAAGTGCTTTCAGTTCATCCGTTGCATGTATGCTTGCCATCACAGCGCTAACTTTCACTAACTATATCAAATCCTCTTCGTTAACCATTTTGATTGAAAATAACTCATCAATCTTCAGTACACCTACAATTTTCCGTAGCTTTTTTGGTATTTATTTAATCTTCTTCTAGCTATTCAAAATTTCACTTTATTTTTCTTTTAATTTTCCTTTATTTTTCTTTCAGTTTTCCTTTATTTTTGTTAATTGCTTAATTTGAAAAATAAGCTTGGTCATAAACAAAATTTAGTGGAAACTATACATCAAACCTTACAAAAAATGCATATGTTAAGGTTTGAATTGTGGCATTTGTTTCGGTGGTACGAGATAAACGATTTCAAATGTGAAGTTCAGTTTTAGTACACTGAATTTGAAATAAACATCATATGGAATAAGTGTTTTTCTTGTATAAGAAAGGATACATGTGATCTAAATGATTGAATGATGAAACCACAATAAAATGCATACTCGTTTAGTTGTATAATTATTTCTGAAGTCTTACATAACTCTAGGTAGCTTCGATATTATACATTTTGAGATCCATAGATTAATATTGGCTCATTATAAATTTTGAGCTTTGTCTTACTAGTCGAATATACATCCATGGGTTAATTTGAGTAAATTATACTGAGAAAGATTAGCATATTATATATGTTTAACTGGTCGAAATCCAAACCAGTTTTCTGATACACAAATGATTTTGTTTCATGATCAATTTTTCTTATGTATTTGCTTGTTTATCAATCTAACAAGAACATGTCTTCAAGATTATAAATCTAAGTCACATTTGATTGAGTTATTTTTAAATTGCATAATAACCCATATACTTTCACTCGTAAATTATTTAGGAATATATGTAAATTAATCATCATATATGAAGGAAACAAAATGAAGATGATTACCATTTTTTTTTTTTGTCGACCAGATACAGACTCATGGAAGATGATTACCATTTAAAGACCACAAATCATATATGAATTTGAGGACGTCGAATGAAATTTATGTATTACACATGAGTTGTGTTTACTATTATCGCATTACACTGAACATATTGTGTGTTGCTCTTTAATTCTTATTTTGTTTTGGATATGTTTTTCTTTGATTTGAGCTTCTTGTGTATTAAATGACATTAAAGAAGTTTATCAACTCACTGTTCTCTATGGTTTTCTACATCCACATATAAAATACCACATACATAAAAGATAATATGCTTGCGAACATATACCAAGCTTACTACCAACTTTAGAGGCTGAACACAAACGTAGATTTGACTAAACAAAAGAGTTTGTGTGTAGAACAAAAGATAGTTTAGGATAACGCAAATCTCAATAGTGGCTATCCAATCCCATGAATCATAGGAGAAATAAAACATTTTTTTGACAAACCAAACTAAATAGTTTCATTTATATATTTTTTTTGTTTGAAAATATTCTTGAAATATTATAAATATTTTTTCTTTAATAATGTATAAGATATAATAAAGCCAAGTGATAGTGAATACACATATTTATTTATTTCAGGTATACTTTGATCTCTTGCATTTCCGATCTTGTAATCCATATATTATAGTGTCGACATTCTTTCATGCTCGGTCTCATGTGCTTTCTTTGCAACCTGTTCAAAATTGTTGATATGAGTTTGAAAGAACAAATTTTACATTATTTGTTATTATACACTCCACTTTAAGAGAAATCAAGCATGACATTGATCATTCAAACCAATACTTAAAAAAGAACTTGCATATGCTAGAGATTCTTCAACAAACATTTTCGTTTTTGTTTCTCATTTCATCATTTGCATAACAGTTTCCTTTTCCAATCTTCTTTTCCATTTATACGAAAGTTATACCACAATAAGTTTTCTAGACCCTAAACCCTAGAGCCGCCCTAGCGCGGAATAGTTTTATGATGGTATATTTTCCATAAATAAGTTTCAATGTATGTGTTTGTAATAATATATTGATTTATCCAAAACGATGAGAAATTTGGTGAATATAAATTTTTTGGAATTGTTTAAAATAAGATGTCCAAGTATTTGGTTTCATTAAACATTTATATGTTGACTCCCCTTAGTTCTTGATTTGCCTGTCTATGATCAGTTCATAAAAATCTAATATTAATATGTTTTGTGATGATAGAGATCTATATTTTCCTCAGCTATATCAAATTGAAGTGGAAATAATAAAAAAATATAAATCATTACATTTTTCTTAACTATTTAATTTGATAATTATGCTGAAGTTAGACAATAATCAAATACCGTTTGGGCTTCAGATATATTTGTGTGTTTTAACTGGGCTTCGTATGCATTACGGCTGGGCTTCATCTACTCAGCTCTCAAGCTCTTCACATGTGCAGATAAAATCAACCAATAAAAATAAGTTATTCTGCCACGTCCCTACTGCTCTCAACTAATACCCAATAAAAATAAGTTATTCTGCCACGTCCCTCACTTCCATCTGCTTAACTAAGCCGTTAAAACCTGTTCCGGTCCTCACTAACGTCGGTTTTCCACTTTTTAACGTCATAAAGTCTCATTAGTGACAGAAGAAATCAACAACGGAAAAGATTTTACCACTATATAAACCGATGACGAGATTCAGGTCCCAAACATACCTCATCATATGATATCGTCCCAATTTAGCAACCATCCTTATGACTTCTCAGAGCCAAAAAACTTCAGCTTTGCATAATTCCTTCACTGTAGATTTGTTTGAGTATATATTCAAAGCAAGGCTGACTAATTGTCGTGTTTATTTTTGTAAGTTTTGAGAGAAAGTTTGTGCCGAGAACAACGTACGGTAGCTTAATGTGTAGATTGCAACTCTAATTGATTTACTCTTCTCTTTCAGATTCCATTCATTATTTATTTTCTTCAATTACCTGGGTCTTGTATCAAATTTTGTATGATTTTTTTGGGTCGTCTATCAAATTTTCTATGTTAATATATGGTCTCTGGCACTCTGATTATTTTGTTCAAACCTTTTTAGATACCATCCGCCCCTGACTATACATAATAAATGGGCGCACTCACTCATCTCTGTGATTGTTTTTTTGTAGGAGAAATGTTTATGTAAACATGACCGCATCGAGATTATTGAACTGGTCACTCCACCACTATCTCTAATAGCTCGAGTAGAAAAGGATATTCAGAGATTTATACATCTAAAATTATGGTGGTGTTCTGTGTTGTACATCTCAGCATCTCGAGATATATAAATTCACTATAACATTTTTTTTGTATCAAATGCTTTGTTACCATATTTACTTTAATTTGATATGAAACATGAAAATCTACCATAATCTAGTTACCGGGTCAGTACACAATTAAATATTTACAAATCATATAAAAGCTAACCTGCATGGTTGCTTTGACGTCGTAGTCAAGTTTATCGCTATATCGTTGATGAAGAATAACATCCACGAAGCTCTCCTTCTTTCTTTGATTGATAAGATTCTCCATAATAACGTCCAACTCCGAGTACGTAGTCTTTAAAAGAGTTGTAAAACCCGTAAATCTATCCAACAACGCTAAGCTTGGAAGCAAATCCTCGAAGCAGAAAGATCCCAAGAGCTTCTTGAATTTGACATTGCAATTCAAGAAGTTCCTTGTAGCACTCTCGAGCTCTTTAATCTCTTCCCTTTTATAGCTAACCGTGTACGACCTATGGAGGACATTGGTAACCACGGTATTGAACATATCCGACATATCGATCTCTTCGCCTTTTATGCTCGAAAGAGTAATGGTCTCCAACATACTCGAGATCTCTTCATCTCTCAACGTTTGAAACCGATTAACGACGTTCTTACTCATCAGATGAAGTGCACTGATCTTTCTTATTTGCTTCCATTGATCTCCATACGGATTATATACCAAATCTTGACCATTCCCCAGTAGAGGATAAAGGCTAGTGTTGGCGGGTCGATTAGAGAATATGATGTCGTGGTTTTTGGTCATTTCTTCGAGAGCATCAGCGGACGAGATCACAAGGTATGGTGTGCTTCCTAGGTTCACAAACATGAACGGGCCATGCTTGAGGGACAGGTTGTGGAGTGATTTGTGGGGTAAGTTACCGATCTGGTGGATGTTTCCGACAATGGGAAGCTTTGTGGGGGATGGAGGAAGCTTTAGCTTTTTTGATTTGATCTTACTTTTGATAACTGCGAACAAGATAACTGGGAACAATGCAAGAAGACTTAAAAGGAAAGGGTTTGAGTGGAAGCTGATTTGTTCCATAACTTTCAAGTTCAATTTCTGTTGTGACATTTGATCTATTATGGGTTTCTATTTATAGCAAATAAAGTTAGGATCGTTAGTGCTTTTCATCGAATCGTCAAATCAAAATAAATATGATCAAAGAGTATATAATTTCATTTGAATAATATAGTACACGTGCTATAAATAATGTATCTATAAATAATTGAAACCAGTAGTATGGTCACAGAAGAAAGTATGGTCACAAATAAGTATAAACAAGAAAACAAAACTGCATAAGTATAAACAAGAAAACAAAACTGCATTACCTTTTCAGCAGCTCAGGTATGATGAATATAATATATACGCAAAACCATGTTTTAAATACGATCTCTACTGCGACAAAAAAATATGGATACGATCTCTACTAACTTTCATAACAAGTGTACTGATTTCATGATAATGTTTTTAATGTTTTCATGTTTATTTATAATACTTTCTAAATGTTTGACCCTAGTAGTAATCATAGTTTTTTTTTTTAAGACTTGAAGATTACATATTCATTGATAGTAGTACAAAGGTGAAACCATTAGTCCAGCGAGTTACATTCCAACCCCTGGAAACATAAACCAACGGACAAAGGAAAGTCCTTGGAGACATTAGCCGGACACTACCGGAAGCTAAACAACAACGCAATCAATCCCATAAACCAAAAGTACAACGAAAATCATACTAAATCACGAAGAACAAAATACCCAAATAGCAGAATAACCTTAGTCAAGTCGGAGAATATAGTAGCACAATCAAAGTCTAAATTATTGGCTCCTGAGATTTAAGCTTTAACCCATTATAATGCTCCCAAAGAATTGCAGAGCCAGAGAGTGCAAACGCTTGAAACGAGACAAGGAAGACGAGGACATAACTTGTTTTACCCTGCGACTACCGACGACAAGTGAAAACTAGACAAAGCTCCTAACTTGAATTGGACCCCGAGAATCTCTTCTCAGAAACAGAGAACAAAGTACTCCACTTGAACACAGATTTTCCACCAATTGAAGAATTAACAACATCACACCAAAATATCCGAGCATGAGAAAGCAAAGCCAAGTGAAGATAACCCACATGCAAAGGTCAACCACCGTAAATGGAGTCACAGACACCACATGCAAAGCTTTCTTTTCAAGATCAACTTTTGGATCTAGATCATGATTTTAGAAAATACAGGTTTATGAGATGGATGCTAAGCAAGAGAGAGCACCAAAAAAGAAATAATGAAATAAAGACAACCGGGCCGAGGCCGTGACTAAGAGAGTTACTGAACGTCAGGCGGAATACGAGATCAAAAAAGTTAAGCGCTGAAAGTTGAACGGTGATGAGAGAAGGCAGAGGAAATAGTAGTAATCATAGATATTATTAATACTAGAATTGTTGTTCGCGCTACGCGCGGAAAATGTGTTTAGATATATTAAAATTTTAGTTACCATAAATTTTATT